>BMAO01004254.1:0-156067 GCA_019973975.1 Trichonephila clavata | reverse complement strand
TACATAGCAATGTAATCATTGCTGTCTGAAGTTATAAATTAAACACTGATACACAAAACACAAACATTGTTTTACTAAATAGACAAGAGAGTGACTTTGTTTCAATTAAAAAATTTCTAATTTCCTACTGGGAATGTGATCAGCCATCACTAAATATTCTATGGACAGTATTAGGTTTTCACCGGTAAATCATTGGCTTTGATACAGAAAAATAAAACCTAACATCAAAATTCCATCTAAATTATTCACAGGATAATTAAATTCTAAAAGCAATTTACATTCAGCAGCCAGAATATTGTACAGGACGTCTCAAAAAATAATTTAAAATTCTGAAGTTCAGAAACAGAATCAACTAAACTGTATGCATGAACAGTATTCATTTACTCATATGGTGCAGCAATTCTAGTCTTTAGTACTTTGAGAGACAATGCTTTCGTAATCCATTTAAAACTATTATATAAGAGCCCTTGGTACTTTTCAGTAAGCTAGATGCAGGCAATAAACTGTAAAATGTTGCTATCAGCTTCAGACAAAATAAAGCCAACTGCAACTATATTTCCTGTTCCCCATGCTATTTAATTGTTAAATAAAGTAGTGCTTATATAGAAGTAACATGACATGTTTTGCAATTTCAAGCCATGATCAAAGTGGGGTGATAACCATGAGCTGGCACTCCACTTTTTAAATTTAAATGCCACTCAAGCGTAAGAATTTTGAGCTCAGATAGATTTAGCATGCACCAGCACTGCTACATGGCAAGTCTTTAGTGGCATTAGGACCTGGACCTACGAATCTGCAGCAATAATGCTGTGCCACCAGCTGGCAACAGTGGACATTGGGTGGCCACAATTTTCAGCAGTAATTTTAGTAAAATTAATAACAATTAACAGTAAATAGATTTTATTTGTGAATATTTTATGAGGCATTGCCAAGTATACAAGACTTGCACCAAGCTAACCAAAAAATACTAAATCCTTTCTCAAGTTCTAATCTTATTTATAGCCATGCCTTTTTTTTATGACATTACTATTCCTGATGTTTTTCTTTTGTTGCTTGGTGTTCTCATAAAAAAAATGCACTTAAAATTATAACTGGTTAGTAACAATCAAACCTTGGGTACACAAATCGGTGATCTTTAAGTTATTTGTATTAAAATTTTAGTTTTGATCTCTTTGTGCAAATGGCAGACCAATATAGTTGATTCTCTTACATGAACTTAGGGTAAATATATAACCCTTCACTATCTAGGCTTTCTCAGACCAAATGTTAAAAAAAATTTAAAAGCAAATATGAATTTTGTATTTACAAATTTTTACTGAGTAGTTTATACAACAATAGAGAAAATGACATAACAGGCTGATAAAAACTTCACAGAACAACGATTAAAAGAATTCCGAAAAAATATTGATTTTAATATAATGTGATTAAATTTTAAATTCCTTCTTTATTCCTATTGTGGTCAGAGCTTTACATCATAAACATATCTATAACTAATATAACTTTTAAAAGAAAATGTAAAATTTATATTATAAACATGTTTTTTTATCAATATAAAAACTCAATATGCAGATAATTATTATTTTATTATTGCAAGGAAAACAATTTAAAAATCTTTTTTCCCCAGTAAAAACAAATGAACATTTTGCTATTTTTATTAAATATTTTCACATTTGTTAAATGTACTAAAAGCTAGCAACTATGGAATTATAATTTGTTTAAATGAAAAAAAATACATGTGTAGTTGTCTTAACACAATAATCTTTAATCATTTGAGAAAACTGTTTGACCAGTTAAATAGTGTGTGTGTGTAGTACTAGCTGACATCAAACTGATTACTGACATCAAATTTAGAGGACTATTAGCAATAGACCATGTAATTTTGAATCAGTCAAGTAACAAGGTCAACATCTCAGCATCTTACAATAAATGAGAAAACACAATGCATCATTTTATTTAAAACAAATTTCTATGGGTTTAATTGAAGATTTGTTTAATGAAGATAGTTAAGAACTATGGGTTTAATTGTAGATAGTGGAGGGTTAAGCTAATTCACAGAATATTCTACAGTACAAAATAACTTCCTTCATTATAACAAGGAAATTATTTGACTTTCAGTCTAGTTTTTGAGATTTCTTTCTAAAGAGATTGGATAGAAAAATTTCAGATTAACTACAAAATTATTTACACATTACATCCAAGTTACAAACACAGATTATTGCTTTTAACACAGAAAAGAATTGCATAGCACATATTTAAGATGATGTAACTATTTTGGTTACTTTATAAATAAAACATCTTAAAAATAGTTACATGATCTTTTGTTCTTGTATGAAGTTGAAACAGTTTCTGGCACTTAGTGTATTTTTTTCAATAAAGTCATATATAAGTATGCTTGGAAAAACACAAATATCAATATATTTTCTAAGAAATAAACAAATCCCATTGTTGCTTTTGAAAGAGAAAATGAATGAAATTTCAGTGACACTTTTCTTTTACATGTTTTGCAATTTAAAACACACAAAACCAAATCTATATCTATTCTTCAAATAAATATGTAGCACATTCAAAAATCTTGAACAACTATATTTTAAAATTAGTTCACTGGGATTGTTCATGTTGAAAATATTAGCAACTTATAGTTAAGTACTTTCAAAAAAGGATACTCATCTACTTAAAAAATATTCATATACTTATTTTTTAAGACCAAAATTTATACAAATTAAATATAGTTCATACAATATACACATATATATATATTTAAGAAATTGATACTTTTTTGAATAACAGAATAGTTTTATACATCATTAAAACCTTTGTTTTGAATGGCCTTCAAAACAATTACACTGCCAATATATAATAACAGAAAATAGACAATAACCTTACTAGGAAAATTTGTCATAAATTACAGAGAAATAGTGCTTAATAAATATATATGAACATGTGTGCGTTAAATAAAACAAGAAACTTCTAAACATTTCATAGTTCATTCAAAAATACACAAACACAAGGGGAAAAATACCTTTTTTTTTAAGTGTTTCAAAAGAAACAATTTTGTGCATTTTATTAATACATCCATTCTATTTACTACTAAATTGTTAAAAAATGAAAAATTGCATTGAAGTACATTTTATATCAATAAAATAAAAACCAAGAAAGATGAATACACAAATATTTTATGCTAATTCTTATAAAGCAATCAAAATATAAAGAAATCATTTTTTTTTTTAAATATTAAAAACATTTTGATAATTTAAAAAATGAATATTCCACAGCTTATTACCAAGAATTTGATAAATCATCTGTTTGATAGAATCTAAGATGAATTTTTTTTAAAGCAGACTTTTTAATAGGAAGTGAACAATGATAATTAATTAGAGGAAAGCAGCATTGAAATAGATCTATTACTTAGCAATTAATGTTTTTCTTAAAATATAAAGATAAATTCTACATTTCTGATTAATAACCTATATATTAAAAAAAATTCAAGATGTATAAGCAGCAATTGTTGGTAGAACAGTAAATTTATATGAAAATTGAAGCATTTTTTTCCCATCTGAAAATGCGTTCAGTCCCCCCCCCCCCCCATTAGTTGAAGGCAGCTTTAAGACCCAAAATGTAAGAACAAGAACTTATTTAAGAAATCATTATCACAAGGAGTTTCTTTTTATAATACACAAATATAATATTGGAAAACTTCTTTAAACGACATTAAAATATTCCCTAATATGAAATATAAAAGGTTAATTTCCACTATTCATATAATGTCTGACTAGATTTCAGTTGAGATTGTACAGAAATTACAAGTATGTGTGCATATATATATATTATTGCAAACAATTACATAAAGCATATTACTAATAAAATACAATACTATTAATTTCAGGTACAACAACAGACTTAAAGACTTTCTCAGCCCTTAAACTTACCCATTTTTCCCAGTTAAGAATTAAATATATATTCATTCTTCATAAATTAATAAATTTCACAATACAGAGAATTTTAAGAAATAAAATCAGTTCAATATAATTCACAATTTATTACTGTAATTTTGAGAATAAAAAAAGAAAAGTTTCATAAATAAACTTTATAAAAATTCACATATTTTAAGACAAGAGTTTAGTACAGTAAAAAAAAAGTCTTGAAAATTTACATTTCTTGTAGTAAATAGCCCACATTATGGAATATTTTGGCTTCAAAAATAAAATTTATTTCAATATCAAACTGCTATAACACATTTTTTTAAAGTGAATAAATATTCTCAAACAAAATGTTCTGCAACACAAGAAATGGAAAATAAAAATATTTCTTACGCATTGTTAAACAGAATTTTGTGGTTATTGTATTATTTTATTCATCTTTCAACAAGCCACTACAATATTTTATGAAATTTAAAAAGGTAAGAAATGGAACAAATCTACTTTTCCTTTGTATAAGCTTCCTCTTTAAATCAATCATGAAGTAGCGATCACCGGTACAACTAAAAGAGAGTGAAATGAAGCCATGTGCAGGAAATTGTAATTTGTTCCATAGAATCACTGACACTCACAGAATGTATCTAAATTTAGGTTTACAAATAATATCAATGGATTTAAGAGATAAGATACATAAGAAAAATAAACCACATTTTACACCAAAAACTTCCAGGCATTTTAAAACTTAACTACCTATGAACAGCTATCAACAAAATCTTACATTTTTGAAAATATTCCAATTTTTCATCAATAATACATATTTTTTACATTATATACAAATTTAATTTATCTTCAAATAAAACTTTTAAAAATGTTAGTATTTAAAAAAGTTAAAAATGAAATTCTTAGCATTCAGATCTAATGTTGATGTATGCCCAAACAGAATATCATATTTTCTAACATTTTAAATCTTCTTTATTTCCCTTGTAAAAATGAATAGGATATCACTGTAACAAAATTTTCTAACACAATCAAGAGGGATGTAATATTAAAATATGATGCAAAAAGCAAATTAAAAAATATATTAAATAATCCTCCCCTTTAACCAGGAAAATTAACTGAATTAAAAAATACTCTTAATAAGTATTTTAAGCAATGGTTTTGAAATTTTTTTTATATCTTTTAACGTAGCACTTGAGATATTTTCCTTCCTTCTATATTTCCTTCTAATTAAAAGTTACATGATTCGCTCCCCAGTGCCATCGTTTTTTAAATAGGAAAGCGCATGCGATGTATCGGAGGGGGGGGGGGATGAAAAACACAAATAAGCTAACTTTACTCTGAAATAAGTAAATCCTTCACGAACACTGTCAAAATCATTTTATCGCATTCCAAGCAGTGCAAAGAATCTTTTTTCAGAAGGACGGATTTTTATACCCAGGCCACATAATACATGGGTTGAGGGTGACGGATATATACTACGCTGGCGGCACTTACGGGATTTTGAATTTTAAATCCCCCAATCCTGAAAATAAATTTGCTCTTCTGGAGAGATAAATAAAATAGCACGTCAACTATCCCTTTATAAGCATTATAAAATGATATACTTACCAGGCAAGAACACTAAAGGAGTATAACTAAGGCTTCAAACTGGAACTGAACAAAAAAAAAAATATCGGTTTATTTTGGTTCGATATATCTTCAGCTGGTTTGCTACTGTAACCCACTTATCGATATTTTATACTTTAACATCAACCATATAATTATCATTACATGTACATTGCTTCTCAATTTCCTGTTTTGATGTTCATTAGTACTTTTCTGTTTCAGTCTCACTCGAAACTACTTGTAAAAGAAAGATTTATTCAACTGAATGAACTAGATGAATTTAAGATAAGAATATACATAAAATTATGCATTCAGAACTGAACTGAAAACAGTTATTTTTGCCAGAACAAAAAAAGTATGGTTCAAAGCCCGGAGTATAACTGGCTTTAAATTTAATATGGAATTAAACTTTTGTTTTCATTACAAAGAGCAACTTTTATGAGATCAGCAGAATCCGCAACCCTCCCGCCCCCATCCTGTCAAATTTAAAGAGAGGTTTAGTTCTGAATTTAAGATGGTCGATCCATGAAGATAATTTTACATAATCAACAAATAGCAATCAGGTTATTTCATCATCAAAAAATTTTAGAATTACTTCCCACCTTAAAAAAAACATTTAAGTGAAAATGCTAACTTATACAGTGCTTCTTGTATTGTAAGATTTGTACTTTCTGTATAAGAATATCAACTAGCACCTTTAACATCCTTTTTGTACATTAATTTATCTAAAATTTACAAAAACATTTAAATAGTTTCTTCTTATTAATGTCTGTTCCCATAATATGAAAAATTATCGTGCATATATTCCCCTCCAGATTTTCTTCCTTATTGTGTGCCTACTCCATTTCCAAATTTTTTGCATCTTGAATTTCTTGATATACTCTGTTACAAAGAAATATTAAAGCTATTTCTTTCACTGCTATCAGCCCTAACTTTTTCAAAACATTCAAGTATTCAAGAATAGTCATGATTGCATATATATTTATTAGTTTCAAAATCCTGGATATTAAAAGGCGAGAATGTTAATCCACTTTTAAGAATAAAATTAATCTTTAATAAGACAATCTGCATAAATTATAAGATAATGCATATAAAAAAATTAACAATTTAACACACAAACAAAAAAATTCCAATTAATTTATTTAATGGTAATTCCATTTATGTCAACCTTAATGTAAGCCCACTTCCCCCATACTTTAAAATTCAACCAAGATAAGCAGTTAAAATACTTCACTATATATTTCATAAAATAAGAGCTTTCCTGAAATATTTTTTCTCTTCTTACTATACTATTTTATCCAATTCACAAATAGTTCTCTATCATTTTGCCTCAATATAATTCACAATTATATGTTATGTATAAAGCAAAAATGTATTTTTAAAACAGGCTTGAAAAAAAATTAGAAGGAGAAGTTCAAAGCTACATATTTCATGAGGTATCAAAATTTTAAAACAAATTTTAGTCCTACATTAGACTGCGCAAATAATACTTTTAAACAAACTTCAGCAAAATTGAAGGAGCACTTTTAATGAAAAGACCTAGAAAGCAGTTCTTAAATAAAGACAGCAGACCTTTTTAATACGATTCTGATTACATATTTTACTAATACATTTTTATTCTTAACCTCTTGACATACAATACAGTCTGAATGACATTTTTCATTTCATGCGATTTTGTAGACTTCGTCAACTCTGATACACTAAAAACTGTCTCTGGTGGATGCCAAAAACCTTGTGTAAATTCAATTTTGTTTCAAATGCTGAAGGTTCTTTTCCCCTTCTAATGGTACTGGAATCACACATTCCCCCAAATAAGCATCATAATTTTTTTTATTGCTATGTCAAGAGGTTAATTAATATACACACATTTTTTAATTTTTCACATATTTAAATGTTTATAGATGTATACTAAAAATGCAAAATGAATACAAATTTCAGATACATAAGTACCACAACTTTTTTACATTAATTTTCCTACAGAGAATTGCCCCAAATGAAAGACCAATAATTCTACAAACTTCGGCTACTTACATGTTAGCCCATTGACCATTTTTACCAATCAACACATGTTTACTTAAAAACTGACACTTGAATTACAATTGTTAAATACTTTGTCTCATTGTTGTTGTTAAAATAATGGAATTGAAGCAATGAAGTGTTATTTAAATAGAATTATTTAAGTAAACAAATCTTTGGCATGAATTCTTTAAAATTTTGCAATTTATTGGTTGACAGGCTAATATGCTAGCACCAAATTTTATATTTGAAGATTGTAAATTCTTATTGGTCCCCCCCCCCATGAGAGGTAAGTTATTTTCTTCAGAATGAATTTAATTTACTACAGTAAGAATTAATCACACCAATAAATGTATTTTATTTGAAAATACTCATATAGTTAAAATGTACTTCAAAGATACACATTAGACAGCTTACATTAATTTTAGATTTTTTGTACAAATGTAAAGTTTTATTTAGAAATCCTGTAAAAAGAAATAATGACTATCACATAAGATGAGATCTTTTCATATACATAAAAAAGAATTACATACAATAACCTCTCATGACCTTTAAAAAGCGGACGTTTTCTTGGGAACTGGAGCACAGTAATTATTTTCCGAGATCATTCATGGATGCAGAGTATTTTTCTAAAGCTTTGATTTTTTTCCTTCGGCCATCTTTAGAACCATCAGTATCAGAGCTTACATCCGAATCAGAATCACCATCAAAAGCTGCTGATAACACTGAAGCTTTACTGGTGCTAAGATGCGAATCCAAGAGTGATGCTGCTGCTAAGTAGTTTCCGGTAGTTTTTGCTTTTTCCAGAGCCTTAACTTAAATAGAAAAAAATTTAAATGCATTATTTTTTATATATGATTTTTAAAAATTGCAAATTTTGATCTGAAATTGAATTGGACCTTATAATTTGGGGAATCAATAACATTAAGGCTTAGATTCTTAGTTTTAGCATATAAAAATTTCCTTTAAACCATTTTAGATTATACATATACAAAAATTTAAAATTATCACTTTCACAAATGTTTTTCACCCAGATAAACTTATACAATGGAATAGATGGGTTCCCTTCTTAAAATGCATTTTAAAAATTACAACAAACAATTAAGATTTGTAGAAGGAATTTATACTAAGGAAATTGAGAATTTTTGAAAGATGCAATTTTGAACAATTGCATCTTTGTATATGCAAAATGACATAACTCCTTTTACACTCATGTCCATAAATTAAGGATAATGCCAAGTGCAACAAACAAAAGGCTCAGAAACAAAACAAACACAACTTATTCATGCAGCCCATTTATTAAAATAAAAGATAAGAAACAAAAAAGATGGTGTGTATATATACTATAATAAAAACTGCGATTTTTGCACCCTGGAGCAATTATAAAAAAATACAATCTTTACAAAAAATTAATTTTTAGTGTTATTCCTGGTCAAAATATTCTTATCTTCACAGATTCTCAAGTCACAATCAAAACCATTTCTGACTATAATCTATACCCATCATAACTTGAATCCATATATAAACAGCTCATAGACTCCTTTCTTGGTCCTGAAAGAGAGGTTGTCCTTCAATGGATCCTTTTCCATTGCTGCATTCATGGAAATGAAAAAGCTGACAAGTTGACCAAAGAGGCTACGACACTGCATCCACCTTGTCAACTCATTTCTCTTAGAAATGCCATGTGACTGCTCAGGGATAAAAAGTGACAAAAGAATATCCACTCTTTAGTTGGCTGATGGCAAATCTTGGGCTTGCCTATTCAATGTCTAGAGACATGCTCTACTTTCTGTCCTCCCTAGGGTGGAGGGAGTGGTGCGTTTTAGAGTGATCACTGGACATGATTACTTGCAGGCCTTTGTTTAAAATTGGCCTGGCTGATCCTCCACTTTGCCATCTGTAATTCTGTGCAAATGACTGAGGAGCATCTTTTTGGTTGTTCTTCCCTTCATGTTTGCTCTCATAACTATGGAGTTCTCCCCGGTTTTGTGCTGGACTGCGAGATGCCTTATGTCTGAATTTAAAAAAAAAATTATTATACGGTTGGTATGATGGTTAATACATGTTGTACGTCTCTTTTGCAATGAAATAGTCTATACTAAACCTAGATATACCGAGCATTAAGCAATCGAGCTGAACTTGGGGAAGATTATTTCACTCAGCAAGCAATGCTCTTCGAAGTTCTGGTACACATGTAGGAGGTGGTTGACTGACCAACTCATCGGCCAAGTAGGTTCCACACATGCTCTATCAGATTCAAATCAGGTGAAAATTCTTACCATTCTACACAGGTTGTTTCCTCAGTTTGAAGGCATTAATTTACGATGTTTTCTCAGGGAGAATGGGCGTTACCATCCATAAACACAAATCCTGCATTCATGGCACCCCAAAACAAATGCACATTTTCTAAAATTTTGTCTGTAATGGTTCCGATTTGAACAAGCAGATTTGTTCTGGAGCCCAGTATAATTTATCCTCCAAACGGCACCATTGTAATGCTGCTGTTCAAAGATGTAGTTTTGATGGCATTCTCCATATGAAAGTCCAACGTAAATCAGACTGCAAGCTAAGTCAGGACTGATTGGAAAACATCACAAAGGCCCACTGTGCCATGTCCACATTCTTTACTTCAGACTAACCGCTGGTGACAGTTAGTTGTCATGAGCAGCACACATCTGACAGGCCTGTGAGCATATAGACCTAAATACTCCAAACACCTGTACGTGGTTTGCCTTGAAACTGTCATACCTGTGTCTGCAGACAATTGATGAGACAGGTTGGACATTATGCTCTGCCTGCTTCTTTTAGCAGTTACTGCCAAATAGCAGTCTTCATTTGGCATTTTAACTCAGGGGACAACCTGTACTGTAACGTCTACTGACATTTCGATAAGCTTGGAATGATTGACAAAGCCTTGAGAAGACACTTTGGACAATTTCAAGCACAAAAATTAAAGAACTTTTACCAGGGGTCAGCAACATGTGGCATGCGGTATAATTCTCAGTGGCACACTGAGCTACTTTACAAATTTGTCAATTTTTGAGTAGATGGAAGTTGTAATGGACCTTATTTGACAGAATCTTTAGAATATTGGACATTTAAGAAATTATGAAAAATTCTGAAGGATAACTCTAAAGATAAATTTACAGCTATTTTATAAATGATTGAATGTCATTGCTGGAGAGATTTGTTTGAAGAGAGAAAATTGAATGTACTCTGTTTTCCACTTTTGGTTCTACATACCTATGTAAAAAATCTTCCCTCAAATGAAAAACATTGAATCCACAAAGAAATTGTTTAACATTTAAATGCTCAAAATCGTGTCAAACTGATATAGTTATAAATTATATCCCTGATTTAGTGATATGAAAAAGCGGTGCAAGTACTAGATTCGCATTAAAATTTTTACTGATCTTTTTATTTAACTATAATGAAGGGAAATATTTTCTGTTGTCTATTTTCGAAGTGAAAACTTCTTTAGCGGCGTTGAGCACTTTTTGATACGGGAAAATCTTATGGGTTCGCATCACCGACATGCTCTGACTGGCACATGTGCAGTGTGCTGTTCGCTTTAGACACTTTTTGGATGGGTGAAATCTCTTGCGTTTGCGTCACCGACTTGCTTACAGCAGTTTTTCTGTAGCTATACAGCTGACGTATAGTGCTGTGTATATCTTATAAGTGAAATTGAATGGATTTAGCAAAAAGTTCAATGTGTACATACTGCGCATTTTCAAAATAATGTTTTTGTTTGATTATTATTTGAGTCATTTAATTGAAGAATCATTGTGCAGTACAATAGTGTAGTACTAAATAAATATACTAATATTTTTAAGATAACAAATAAATAACAGAAAATTATTTTAAATACTTGCATTTATTTTGGCGTTTGAAAATTTTATATTATTTTAAATCTTATTTATTCTGGCGTTTTGAAAAAATTTTATATTATTTATTCTCTAATATTTAACCTCTACAATGCGGATTAGTATTTCACAGTGGCTTAGACGTTTTCTTACTTCCGTGGTAAAACAGACATCTAGTTGTTCAATCATAATTTTATTGTGGATTTTAAAATTAAAAATTTTATAAAATCTAATAATAATTCAAGATTAATGTGTTGAAGTTTAAAATATGGTTAAAAATGCAAAATTATAGTTTATTGCCTTATATCATAAAAATCTTTAGTTTGAAGTAATGAAAACGGCCCCGACTTTAATTCCATTAAATATTTTATTTTATTTAAAAATTTAATATTTCGAAATCATTATTTATTAATTTAAATTGTCAAAAATAAAGTATATGCTCTTCTATTTTTTGCAAAATGATTATCTATAATTTTATATCAAACGATTTTATTATTAGAAATTTATGAAAAAATATTGTTAGGGAATCAGGGTTATTTTAAATATCCGTTTTTCATATTTGCTTAAATCCTTAACATTTTCCCCTAATTTCTGCTTTGGCAATGACTATTCACAAATCATAGGGAGATACTTATGATGTTATTGTCTATGAATACGATCACAAACATCCTAGAGAATTAGTTTACATACTTTAACAAGAGTAATGAGGATTCAAGGTTTATTTTTGGTTACTCAAGAAAATATTAGCAGCAGCTGGAAATTTTGGATTGGTAGAACAGGAAAACCTCTAAATGCTTCAGAAAGAGATAAACGTCATAAAAGATCAACAAGTCATCGAGAGGATCTAACGTTAGAATTGAAAAGGTTACAAAACAGAACACTACAAACAGTCACCAAAACTTTTCAAGAATTCATCTCCAACAAGAAAGGATTATCGATATTTTCATTCAATTGTCAAAGTTTGCATGTGCATGCAGCTGACCTAGAAATCTGCTTTTGTCAGAAATTCGTATGAAAAACGAAGAACCACTTAATATTCCGAATTTCAACTTTGTTGTTAGTTATGAAAGACCCAAAGTTCCAGCAGCAGGCATAGCTATTTATCACAATACTCAAGATACGTCACACTTCATTACTTCACATTTGGACATACATACTAAATTCTCTAGAAGCATTGGTGTTAATGTTTCTGATATATGCGAAATATGTGTTGCTCGTTGCGATTCCGAGAATGGGCAATACATATTAATGGTTGCCGTTTATATTTTACCTGGAAAATCTAAGAGACAGATAAAACAATTTTTATTCGAAAATTTGATGATTTAAACAAAAGAAGGTTCTGAAATACTCGATAAAAGATTTGGCGAAAAATATGATAATGTACCGATGATTCTAAGAGGAGACTTCAATATTAACTTTGCAGATGATAAAAATCTACCACTAATTGAATTTCTAAATGAAACACTTAATTTAAATATGTCTAATGATCGAAAACTCAGTACTACAAAATATAAAACGACGATTGATGCGGTTTTTACGCGATACTTAGATAAATTTGAATCAAACATTTTCCTTTCTTACTTTAGTTACCTTACGCCTATTGTATCTTTTAGAACAAAATGAAATGGTTGAAAGTGCAAGAAGTTTATTGTTGAAATTAATGATAACAATGATGCAAACAATTAAAGTAATATTAAAAATAAAGTACATTGAAATTTAAGTAAATACAAATAATATTATTGTATATTAATTGTTATTTCAATTGAATTGTATTTATATTTTGTCATGATCTTGTACAGCCCGTAATATATTTGAATAATAAAAAACCATATAAACATATGCATTTAGTTGTTGCTCGGAGTGTCAATAGATGTGAAAACCAGATTGATGTTGATAATTTTAATTTAAACATTATGAAATTTCAAATTTTAATACTAAAAGTTCTAAGTTTTTACTTCTATCGGCAGTCTCCATAACTGCCCCCCCCTTTTTTTACTTTAATAAATGTTTAAAAATACATAATATAAGTACAATTTCAATTTTTTTATTTTAGTCAAAGAAACAGTTATATTTTATGCTGTCTATATTTATGTTAATATCTTTAAGTGATGCAAAATTAATGAATAAAAAAACTGTATATCCATATTATTGACTTCTATTCTCTAACCATTATTATGGAAATCGAATTGTTTCAAAAATGTTCTGTGTGGCACGCCGAATCATATTGGTTGACTAATTTAACACATCACTGCTAAAAGGTTGCTGACCCCTGGTTTACACATTGAACGCAAAGCCAAAACTTTTACTATTTATTTTTATTCGCTTGATGCCAATATTTTTAAAACCTACATTAGTAGAGGGGTATGCATACTAAAGTAAGAATTTAAAATACATTATTTTTAAGGGGGGGGGGGGGAAGCCCAGCACAACAGTAGCTAATCACAGAAAAAAATTTTAATCGCACCTTTTATATATGTGTTAACATGAATTATCAAATTAAAAGCAGGTAAATTCTTTTCAATCCATATACTATTAAGTACATGAATAGTTTTTATTGTTCTCCCCCCCCCAAAAGAAAACAATTTAAAGACATACAATTATCCTCTGTAAAAAATGAACACATTCCACATCATAGAAAAAATTTATGCATGTTGGAAAAAATAAAAATCTTAAGACATTTAAGTGTCCTGTTGGCCATTAAACTTAAAACACTAAAAAAAGAAGGGAAAAAAACTTCACTTATTGTTTATATACAGCATAGTAGGAAGAAAATGCTGATTGCATTGATTTGACAGTGTCTTAATTTTTTTAGATATGGTTGATGGTATAATATGCATGTACTGAATCTAGATGTTATAAATTACAAATGAAAATATCTATTGTGATATATAAAATATTTAGAACTTTTTTATTAGTTTGTTTGTCAATTTTGTTAGATCAGTGCTATTTATCACTTATTTACTTGAATTGTATAGTAATCCATCTTAACACACAGTAATAAAAAATGGTTATCGAAAAATATTCTTAAATTTTACAGCATAACATTCAAATATCCACTGTAGTAGCAGAACATGCCCAATGTTATTCTTGGTTACACTTTCATTTATTTTTTCATGATTCTGTAATGACTCCATCAATCTTAATTCATTTTGCAAAACATAACAAATTTTACACATCTTGATCTCATGCAGTTATTCCAAATAACAATAATATATATGATTGATTTGCATCTGTAGTTCACAAAACTTAGTTCAAATCAATTCTTGACAACATGGGTAAATGAATCTACTTGCACCGAGAAATGTGAGAGCGTTTACACCATGTTTTTCTTAGTTCTTGTCCCCCATAGTTTGAACCCACATAACACCACAATTTAAGTGTTTAGCTCAAATCAAAAATCAGCTTCATAGGATAGGAGCAAATTAGGAACAAAGTCTAGCTCTATGAACAACTTCATTACCTTAAAATAATTTGATATATTGGTTTTCTTTCAGAAACCCATAAATTAAACAATCTATTACAATAGTTAGTTAACTTGCAAAATGTAATAGGCAATAGCAGAAAATAGAAAGATCCAAATCCTAAGTTCCAATATTGTGCACTATAAGCAGCTTTCTTTTAAGTACTTGTATTTTTTTTTATCTGGGCCACACTAGCATAAAAATATCTAATATTTTAAATGAAGTTATCTTTGTTTTAAAACAGTTATGTTACTTAAAGTCCTAAATCACACAGTAGTCACAAATCCCCAAGAAAACATATTATAACATTTGATGATATCTTTTCACTTGACAAATTGGTCAATAGTATAACACATAAGTACCAAAGTGGCAACCTCGTAAATACAAGAGAGAGGATAACATTCAATGATATATTAGAAGCACATTTGCAATGTTATTGCAAGATATATTTTACATATTTATAGCATGAAATGATTTGATTATTCAATACATTTAATTTTAATCTTTACAAAATAAGTATACATCAAATTCTCAAGCACTGAAATAGAAAAAATATACTCTACCCAGGTCATTTGCTTTTATTTTCAGAACTAACATAGACATGAAAAAAAACACAATGTAGAAATTTCGATAAAAAAGTGGTTAATGGGCTTTTAGTATACATTTAAATATATATTTTTGAACATTCATATAAATGCAATAAGAATATTTTCTGTTTCAGTCATGTAATTCTTCCCTGTGTTTATAATTATCCCAGACTAAGCGTATTAAAAGGAAACTCCCCAAATTTAAACTTTTTTAAAAACCAATAATAAATACATACTTTGCTCTTCAAGAACTTTATTTTGCTTTTTTAAATCATCAATATCTTGTTGGTGGGATGAATTTTTTCGTCGCATTGATTGAATATAATCGGCAGCTTTTTTCAAAATCTGAGCTCTGGAAGCCTGCAAAATAAAATGATGTAAGCCAATATAAACATACATACATGCAATTTTCATTTACATTATATACATTCAAAAAACAATTTCCAGTTTTTTAAGAGCTTAATACAGTTTAGAGGAATTTGAATTTCTCAAGAACATGGACAAATTCTTCAGAAAAATTTGTAAAAAAAATAAGAAATGCTTAATGATCTAGTTTTATTAATATTGTGCAAGATTCATATAAATAGTGGTAAATTAATTCAAAAGTCATGATTCAGTGTCAAAAGTCAAGTACTTCACCTCCCTAATTTCCACATCACACAAAAACTTAGAGGCTCAGTTAAGAATTAAATTGAATCAGACTAATTAAAAAAATCATCAGATTAGGCTCATATAACAGACTGCAAATTACTCTATACCAATAATTAAAGATGAGTTTAAATTTACAGGGAACATTTTTCATTTTGAATTCAAGGAATCAAATAAATAATTTTAGTTGACCCTTTGGAATAATATGGTTTCTTGAAAGCTTAATAGCTTGCTGAACTAATAAATGAAGGGTACAATTTAGTTTGTGATAAGATTTGGAAGGAGTACATCTAAAGGGTTTCCAGCCATAAAAGTAATAAAGCATACAGGCTACGCAATTCCCAGGGGAAAAAAAGGCTTCCAAGTTTCAAGCAAAGCTTATACACTAGTCATGCTGGAACAGTGACAAAACAGTTAGGTTGGTAGCAAGCTCGCTATCCAAGTAAATGATCCAGCTTCTACCCAGCTTTTGGGTAATTTATTTTTAAAATTATATCAATGTTTATACAAAATAACCTAGAAATATTGTAAATGAAATCAAATAATTTTATTTATTTAAACTGTTACAGCTATGAAACTTGTTAAAATAATGTATTTTAAAACAGTTAACTTAAAACACATATTTCATGGTAGTGAATTAAAATTACAAAAACTATCATAACAGAATTACTGATATATAAGATTTGTGGTACACTTATAAATATATTCCCCCCCCCCCATCATTTTTTCACACACAAATACAAGAACCAGAATGATAATTATCATAAAAATGTTTGAAAAAAAATATTTGACATCTAATACAATTTATAAGATTGTTTATACAATTTTCCCCTCACAAAATCTGTCAGAAAATATACTTTTGAAATTCAGAAAAATTTCTTTCATCAGAAAACTTGGGAGCATGCTGGCATATTGGGAAGAGTATAAAAACATCAGACCATAAAGCAACACAAGGGCTATTAGTGATGAACCTCCTAATTTTTTAACTATGGACAAGTGATGAGAATAACACCCGAGCTGGCACCCCCTTTCTGAACATCCATACCATAACAGGACATACAGCCTAGAAAGATCTAACATGCATCAACCCCTTTACACGGTGGGTCTCCAGTAAAACTAGGGTAGAACTCAAGACACATCGCTGTGATTATAACCACCAGGATACCATGACCACACCAGGCATATCGGATCCTTTTATTAAAAATTGGCAATGCTATTGATAGTACTCTATTAATTGTATGTTTAAAACATTCCTCCCTCAACATTTCATTTATAATATTTCTAAGTTATTAATTTTATCTAAAAATTCTAATAATTTTTTAAATTAACCCCCCAAACATGATCAAAGACAGACCATACAGCTGGTAAGCTTGCTTGCCACCTTTCTACCCAGCTGTTTCAACGAAGTTAACATACAAGCAGTGTTTGAAACTTTGAAGGCTTTTTCCAAAGAATTTGCTGGCCAGTGCACTTAACTACTTCAACTAATGGACACACTTTAGATGTAATACAAACCCACTAAGTCTAATTTCTTAAGTCAAAACACTTTCCTTGTCATTTTTAATTACTTAAGAATTTAAACTGATGATAATGTCTTTAATAATTAATATGACACCTCACATTCAATTATATTTTTCCTTTCAGTTTTACTCTGCAAATGTTATATTCATTTCAACAATGCAAAAAAAAAACTCTGAGAATCGAATGCAAATATTTTACTTTCTGTACAATAAATATATAAATGCTTCTATAATATCTCAAAAATGTATTACATAATGAAAAATTTTTTAACAAATAATGCTTAAATACTTTTACAAATTGTTTTTATATGACAAATACTTAGCTTTAAAAGATTATAAATTCATTCACAAGACTAAACATTTTTCTTTCAAATATACACAGTAGAGTCTTACTCGAACTTTATCACCCTGAAAAGCTGGTAATGAGTCTCGTAAACTGGAAAAACTGTCTTTGATATGATCTCTTCTCTTTCTTTCCAAAGCATTATGATGAGCTCGTTTGTCTGCCTGTCACATACAAACATTCTTGTATTTACATAAACATAAAACTCAAGCATTCAGATTGTGTGTTTTCATTTTATACACAAACATACAAGATTATACAAATAAAAATGATAAAATAAAGACATCTAATTTTTACTCATTGAAATTTATATAAATTTGTGATCAATTTAGGCATTCATACAACCATATTCAACTGACTGTTCAATAACAGTGTATTTAGTGAGTACAGGGACTAATAACAATATACATTGTAATTTTGAGTGGTAATGCAATGTGAATTGCATCCCTCGCTCCTAATTTTCACAGTATTCCAATATGAAGTACCAAAGCAGATTTTACAAGCATTAAATTTGTTATATGGGAAGTCTTTTGTGGAATCATGGTTCAAACGACCGCCCATCCAGTGTAGAGGTTAGTGCAGCTGACTGCTGTGCTGCAGGTCCTGGGTTTGAATCCCAGAGAAGGCATGGATGTTTGTAAATGTATAGTGCCTTTGTGGTATAGGGGTACTCTAAATAGCTGTTGAGCAACAAGTTCTCTCATTTGATTGGTAGAAGGCCCCTGACCACACCCAGGGTGTTCTCTCCAAATTGGGGTGACAAGTCAAATCATACAGTACATGCATGGTGCTCAAAGCTATGGCTAACGACAGGCATATATGAGCCCTTTGCATGATGAATTTCATGGGCCTTAACACAACATGGGACACACACACAACTTAGATATCACACATTCCTATAATTTTACTAAAGATATGCAGACGCATAATGTTTTAATTATAAAATTACAATAAAACCTTCAAATCATTTTGACACTCAACCTTCAGGTTTCCATTTTCTTATTCCTGTGAATATTCTTTTGATCAAAGCTGAGCCCTCTGATTGGATGACATTGTCAAAAATTTTATATCAAATTGGCAACCCTGCCATCTAGAAGGGAAATGAAATTTTACTTGAAGTTTTTCTTTTAGACAACAGTCAGTTTTTTCCTGACAATCACTTTGAAAGTGGCAACAACTGGATTTGTTCTTTTACTTTTGAATGAGGTAATAAAGAAATTGATTGACATATGAATGAAAGATTGATAGTATCTGGGTATGAAATGACCAAAATATGGTAAACATATGTATTTGTTAGAAAGAATGACTGATGTTGTGCAGTACCCAGAAGAAAGATAATCTCTACAAAAGAAATTGGAGTGTAAAGGCAGATATGTGATTCAGTATCACTTAAGCGTATGCACTATCTTGCATCTTGTAAAATAATAGTATATTAGATCAATAAAAGAATTTGTAATAAATGACTTGAAACTGTATAAAATTAAAGTTGTGGTTTGGTGTATGTTTTACCATGAGAATTATATGATTACAGTAGTGAATGAATGGATTTTTTAAAAATTTATGTTGAAATTCTAAAATAACATGAGGCTTTCATGTGAACTTTAGTAAGTGATGATGACTACACCCGATTTGGACCTCACCCCCTTCAAACTTCCACATCACACCAACCTGAGAACTTTGATCCATATTTAACGGACATTTGTTCCTCTACATGATGGATCTTTAGTGACACTTGGGTTCATAACCATGACCCTTTGGCTACTATGACTATGCTGTAGTGAATGAAAAAGTTTCAAGTCAAAATTAAACTAAAGATTTTTCACAACTGTTAAAATATTCACAGCTTTAGTATAATTATTTTAATTCACTAAAATATGTATATCTTTTATTTTTTTCCCCTAATGCCATTGGCAAATCACCTATCTCAATTTCACACAAAAACACATGGTTGCCTTTGGTGTGATTTGACAAAATTTTGACACAAAAGAAAAATAATCAAACTATGTAATGATACTTCACCTTAGCAGTGTATCATAACATACTTTATGACATTTCCAAAAAATGTTTATGCATATCAGAAAAGAAAAAGCATCACAAGAGAAACATAAAAAAAAAATACTTTATCATTTTAGTTTTTCTAAACATGTATATAATTTTATGACTTGTTAACATTTTGAAATATTTTTTTTTCATATTTATTAAAAATCCTCAATGCAACTTTAACTTTGATTAGATATTTATGTTTATAAATGTCATACAATATGAGGTATAATAACCAATCTACTACATGTTTAATGGAATAATGGATTCTAAACATATTCTGTAATGAAAAAATTTAGTGTCTGCTTGGGATTTTTAGAAATGCAATTGTTGATCGATTTAAAACAATTTAATGATTTAGAAGTTACTGCCACGTAATTATAAAAAGTAAAAAATTCTTTTTTTCTTCATTTCAGATTCTCATGAACATCTAGCAAATATAAAAGTTTCTACGGAAGCCATGTATCACAATTACGGAAGCCTCGTTTATAACAATTACTCCAATTAAAAAACCATTTTCCTTTTTCTTCCTCTTTCTCAGAAAATAAATTTTCAACAAAGATTACTTATTGTTAACAGAAAAAATATGACATCCAAACATAAGAATTATTAAATATTAAAATTTATACACTCAATATTATACAAGTATAATTTGAAAGTCTAAAATATTTTTAAGATTGTTTTAGAAAACTTGAAGCATTAAAACAAAAGCATTTAAATACTGAAAAAGTGAATATTTAAATGACAGCTATACGATTTTGACAAGGTCAAATATGAAAATACAGATATCTCGGTAAAACTACTATCATTAGAAATTTTACTAGTTTTAATAGCAAATACTATTTTTATATTTTACCTAACCATGATCTTAAATTCTGAAATGAATGAAATTGAATAATGCACATGAGTTGAATTTTGTACACAATTAATTCAAGAAAAATATTACATTCACGAAAAACACATACATCGCTTTCATTATCTATGTATCTCTCATCTTCGCTCATTTCTTTACTTAAAAATGGTCCTTAATTAAATTTACTATTTTATTTGAAAAATTATTTAAGATCTACAAAAAAGAACATTAAAAAGAATGAAAAACAACATGACAGGAAACAAACAATGGCGTCCACCACAACAACAGCCACGCGGTCAACATGTTCCTTCACCACGTGCGTCAGTTGCAGCTGTTTTGGTATTCTTCTTCTCCAATCAATTGACAGATCTTAATTTTGCTTTAATATAAAAAAAATACATCGATGAATTATGTAAAAATCAACTGATTTCCTATTAGCCCAGATTCTAGACTTTCAGAAACATTTCTAATGATCATTTGAAAGTTAATTAAAAATCTCCCCAAATAAAACTTAACAGTTGTAATTTTTCGAGTGTCAGTTAGGGAAAAATTGATTCAAGTATCATTTGAATTCAATCCCTAAGCTAAAGATAGTCATTTATGCCTTAGTATTTTTTTAATAAGGTAATGATTTTATTTTAAAACGATTTGTTGAAAAACGCCTGATTTCGAAAGGTTAAAAAGGTCTGAAGAAAACAAGAGCTTGAGCAGGGAAGACATTACGCTCAAGTTCCTTATAACTATTTTTTGGAAAGTTATAAAATATGGAGATAAAAGTTAATGAAAAGAGAAACGAAGCGAAAAAAAGTTGTTGGGGACAGTGGTTATTGTTATCGTGGGTTTCATTCTGGGACACATACGAAAAACAAGTGATAGATGAACAGAAACATACAATGCAATCACAGAAGAATGTAGACATTATTACAAACGATGACCCCAGCATAGAACAAAAGGAGTGCACCGCTTTCCATTCAAGATGTTAATCCATTTCACGAGAAAGTCCAAAAGTTAATGAAAAGAGAAACGAAGCGAAAAAAAGTTGTTGGGGACAGTGGTTATTGTTATCGTGGGTTTCATTCTGGGACACATACGAAAAACAAGTGATAGATGAACAGAAACATACAATGCAATCACAGAAGAATGTAGACATTATTACAAACGATGACCCCAGCATAGAACAAAAGGAGTGCACTGCTTTCCATTCAAGATGTTAATCCATTTCACGAGAAAGTCCAACCCCCCCCAAAAGATAATCCATGTCTTATTCAGGATTTGAACCCGAACTCACTCGATTACAAGCCGAGTGTCATATCCAATGGGGAAGATTAGAATCCGCGATTTATGTGCTCGTACCACCATACCACCAGACAAAAATGATCACTCCTGTCCGGAGGCTGTTACTGGCCTACTTAGATACCACCACAGTACTCCCCCACCAGTGAGTCGGTGGATAGACGAACGAACGAGATATTTGTTGTTATGGCGAGCGTAGGAGTTGTTTCTATTGTGTCAAAGGAGTCTGACGATTTTGTTGCATCAAGTAGTCTGACGACTTTGCTTGCTGCGTTGAGTGGGTCTCTGATTGTATTGCTTGCTCTTCTTCCGGGTAGATGGCGCCACGACACATCAAAAGGGGTTTGTCTTTTTCTTCTCAGGCAAGGTTACCAATGTGGAAGGTGAGAACTCGATTCCTCCTGATCTATAGCCCAGTAACATGACCACTAGACAGAAGTGATCACTTGTCTAGTGGTATGTTACGTGCTTACGAACCCATAGGTCGTGGGTTCTAATCTTCCACATTGGTGACCCGGACGTGGGACAGTCGTTGGAGATGGAAGTGGTTATTGCATAATTAATAAGTTTTTCAAGGTCACACACACTCGTGCGCGTCTGAGTCAAATTCATAAACTCTCAAATTGGATTATTAAAAGCAAAAAGAATTTTGTTCCAATTTATTGGGAAATATTTACTTCAATGAAGTTGAAGATTTTTTAGTGCTAAATACTCTTTTTAAGTCCGAACTTCATCGCTAAGGCATAACCTTGAGAGGAACCAATTTATAGTAACCCTGGCGAAATGTTATATTCGAAAATTCAAGGAATGTCAAAACGGAATTTTCATTTTATTTTATGTCTACCGTAGCCAACGCCACAATGATGTTTCAACTGAATCCTGTTTTCATGAAAATCCCTGTTGCGTAATGTGAAATGATAATTACACATTAAATTATTTGAGATTCACTGTCCTCACATTAATGGGGCATAGAAAATTAGAAAATCGTGCTTCCTCAGGAGTTGTTTTTTATACTAGATAACCTAAGGTATCAAAGAATCATTTTTATAAGCATACGCGAGCGCACTCGAGAGGTAGATGCATTTTAATTCCACGGTAATGATCGCGATTCAGTCTGTCCTTTTCCATTTAATATATTTTTTAATAGTTTGAAGAGCCGCAACTGTGTGTGCTTACGGAAAGAAGGGAGCAGTACTGATTTAAGCTCATTTCGGGCCCTGGGCGCAAAAGATCTACAGGCCTCCTTGGCGGATTTAAGTTTAGCATGAGGAAATCTGGTTAAGTCAGCTTTTCCGGGCCCCTGGACGCCCGACCAAAACATTCAATAGATAAACCTGCACTGGAAGGGAGGTCCGCCGACCCCAGCTCTAGAATGTTGCTCAAAATTAAAATGTCGCCCCGTTACCGATATCCTTAATGTTTCCTGGAAATGCAGTTAAAAAACTATCAATCAATCATTGCAAATTCAACTTAAATTCTTTTTATTCGGGATGAGAAAAATTTAAGAGGAAATTCTGACAATAATCTAAAATAGATTACAATTGGTCTCAATAAAACAGAAAAAAAAGACAATATACGATGAAAAAAAATGTTTTATACCAAAATATACATTTGAATGAAACATTTTATAAAAAAAAAAAAAAGACCCCAGATGTTCTCCCCCCCCCCCTCGGGGATTAATATTTTCACTCGTTGCCGAAATGTATTGAAATCTCACATTTTTTTAAAAAATTTGAAGGCTTTAAATTTTTCTTTACAAGTTAGAAAAAGGATAACGGTAATGGGCATAAAAGAGAGAAGGGAGGGCCGTCTCAAAAGTTTTAAATACTACTTCAAATTAGTAAAATAACTAAGCATAACTGTATATCCTTGAACGATTTAGGTATTAAATAAATTGAATCAATTCACTGGATTATACTTGTTTTATTGTAAAAGATGTTGGAAAACAGTTAAGAGTTCAAATCAATAGTATGGTGCTGATCGTTATGGTTATTAATTAAACGAATACGAAAAAAATAAACAAAGTTCATTTATTATTTTTACGTATGTTAAATATATATAAAGATTTTTTAAAAACGTTTCTGCTCATATTTTTTTTGTTCATTAAACATTTTAGTATGATTCACTGCAGAATGTAAAACACTTGAATTCGTTAGCAATTATCTACATTGATGTTTTCTGTATATGCTGTGCATTAACTTATAGTCGTTGGGGGGATGACCAGAGTGCCTAGCTCTTTCGAGCTTTAACCTCTCATCATTAGGATTTTGAAACTTAGGATTGATCATTAAGATTTTGTTATGACTCTTGCCCTTTGTAAAAACATTAACGAATAACATTGGTCTTCAAACTGTGTTCCACGGAACCCCTAGAACTAGATGGTGCTTTCATGGAACCCCTAGATCTAGAAAATACTTTTGTAGAACCCCCATTCCATACACACACTTAGAAGAATGTACCTTATATATATATATATTTAAAGTAGATCAACAATGGATCAATGTAAAGGCAATTAAAAAAGTATTGCATTTATAATTAAATTTTAATCTACTTTTAATTTATAATTTACTTAATAATATTAATCTATAATCCAAGTGTCACCTACCCATGCATTATTTTTAGTCAAGGGCGATTCTTTCAGTAGAGATCCACAAAAAAACCACACCTTATAAATGTGTTTGCAAAATGGATTCACGTTCTTTAAAATATTTGTATACCCACAAGAAATTAAAGCCGATTCCTGTCATTAAGAAACTGAGAATTTTATTCATACATAATTTTATTTTGCAGTACTTTTAAACTTATAATATAATATAGGAATATTAAAACGTTTTATGTTACATATATTAATTACTAGATTGTGAATAGTTTATTGACTACTATCCTGAGTTTCACGAGATAATTTTATACTCGTTAGTACAATATCTTGCAAAACTAAACTAAGGGCACATTTTTATATATTTGTGAAAAAAACACCTACAACAGATTCGATGCTAAAAATCTAAATTTAAGCAAGAACAGATCCTAAAATTTATGTTGCAAATTCATGCAAAATATGCAGTGTTTCTCACACAGCTATAAACATTTTAATGCCCTTCGGAACAATATGTACAAGTGAAAAATATTTCTCATCGTGAGTGGCTATAAAAACAAAGTATGGAATCAAATGAAACTCAGAATACGTAATGCGATTGCAGTTATTCTCAATAGACAGACTTCAACAGTTTGTGTGAAAAAATGCAAACGCATATCCCTATTACTAAAAATAATGCCGGAGAAGAAGCGCCCGGAGGGCGCTGAATCTCTACTGAAAGAATCGCCCTTGACTAAAAATAATGCATGGGTAGGTGACACTTGGATTATAGATTAATATTATTAAGTAAATTATAAATTAAAAGTAGATTAAAATTTAATTATAAATGCAATACTTTTTTAATTGCCTTTACATTGATCCATTGTTGATCTACTTTAAATATATATATATAAGGTACATTCTTCTAAGTGTGTGTATGGAATGGGAGTTCTACAAAAGTATTTTCTAGATCTAGGGGTTCCATGAAAGCACCATCTAGTTCTAGGGGTTCTGTGAGTTGAAAAAGTTTGAAGAGACCACTGACTTATAAGATAGAAAGGTATCAGTCGAGGCTTTAACTTACTGTAGTATTTATGCCATAAAAATTATTTTTAAAATGTTTTTCTGTAATTAGTTTTGGTATGTATAACTTATTTATTAAAGAAAATAATACTGTAAAAGAACTAAATGAACTAAAAATATATATATGTAAATTTTAATTTAGATATTTCATTGATCTCGTAATTCTGAACTACAGTTCGGTGGCAAAGATGACAACAGAGCTTGTTCCTCACTTCCTAATTACGCTGCGTAAGAAATTTGAGGACCTCTCTCAACTCCATTTAACTTGTAGAATTCTTCAATATTTTATATGAAGAATCTTCAATGAAATCCAAGATTGGAAACCATGTTCTAATTAGAAGCCCTCTGGTTATGACAATCGGTACTGAATGGAAAAACTCAGTTATATGGTGACATTTTTGAAAATCTGAAAGATTCAAATTTAAATCTCATTGGGGAGAGAATACGAGCATTTTAACATTGAGCAATATAATTGGAGTTTTTGAGAATAATCAGATACACTAAGCAAGAATTAAACAATTACAATCCACATTTCCATACTGTTCAGAGAATTTACTGAAGGAAATAATACTGATTTCTTGTTCTTAAAAAATATTGGTGGTAAACATTAAAAAAAATTTTCAAACACTGAATTAAATTGGATCTATTTTTGTTTGATATTTTTAATTCCAATAAAATATGAATGAAAAAGAATAGTATTAATGGTTCAAAAAGACAAAACACTACACATTAAACTCATGTCTTTGAATTGCTAAAAATTTTGGTTATCGAATGGAAACTAATATGCCAATATGAAGAAAAACACAATTAATATTCTAACTCAGTTTGAAACGAACTTCTTATGTGAAACCAGTTTCTTCAAATTCGTCACCATTAAAACAAAATATGGATTGTAATCAGACCCAGAGAATTACTTATAGCTTGTGATTTCCAATACAGATCACAGTGTAGAAACAATCATGAGCCATTTGCAAGAGTATCTTATAATGTAAAGTTTTTTAAAGCATTTTTCATTAATATTTGGATTCATACGCATTTATAAAAACCTTCACTTCATAAAATTATATATTTCACATTCAGACCTCTAAATAAAACTAAGAGATAAGCACAAAACCCCAAAAGAAAATTTTACTGTAACAATGCAATTAAATTCTTAATTATTTCCAATACTTAAAAACAATTTCCTTCACATGGGGTGTAATGTGACAGGCCTTCTCGTGGTTAAAGCTAAATCAGTCACAGCATTGCCTCGCTTCCTCGTCCTATAGCCGTGGAGTTGTTTCGTCTTTTAACTGGGCATGATTGTTTGAATACACATCTTTTTTTAAAATTTAACTAAAGGACACTTCTTTATAACTCTGGAAAGTCCATGGATAAGGACCATATTGATGAATGCACTGCACTATTATCTTTTAATTCTATTGTTCTTTATTGGGAAGCTAGATCAAGGCTAATGGCTTAGTGGCCAAATGGTCGGGCACAACGGAGAATAGTAGGGCCTCCCTATAAAGTCAGATTTTGCCTTTAAAGTTTTATGAATTGGTTAAATATGTACTTGGTGTCAGTCAGGCTTTGGGATCCCTAGAATCCTGTCTCTCTGTGCGATGCAGGGGTGTACATTATGCCACTGGTCTGGTATTTGTATAAATAAATTTCCTACACATTGGACTTATGGAACACATTATTTGCATGTGCACTATAATGCTAATAATTTGCATATTTTAGGAGGGTACACAAAAACACAAATTTCATACCTATTAGATGCTTTCTTTATTGTGTTGCATTTTGGTAGCCTCACCAATGCATTTCAGATTCAGAACCATTATTTTGTCCACCATCTGTACAGCAGCATTTATGAATGTTATTTCTCATAAATAAGGCAACATATAATTTACAACAGTTGTATTAAATTCATATTCCTCATGAACTGTCGAAAATTTTCTGGGTGATTTAACTACCTGAGAATAAAAAAATGGACAGATTTTTCATTGTCTTTCTTTAATGAGTGGTCAATTTAATTTATCTATCTCAAATCAAATTGGGCTACAACAGTATACACTAATAAATGGATTCACTCTGAGTAAAAAGTAAAATGATAAACAATCAAAAGCAAACCATAAAATGTATGCAATTGCAAATGTATTAAAACACTATTCCTTTTAAATATATTTTACTTCAATTAAAATTGTAAAAGAGCTACATAATGAACTTTTGTATAGCTAAACGTACACATACAACCTCATAATTTCAGATCACAATCAAATGACCCTTGTATTAATCAAACTTCAAGTTAGAGAGATTTAAAAAATCCACTTATTACACAGTTATTTCAAATTACTCCATACAATATTTTCTCCCTACTGACAGGGCAATTTGTAATTTTACTGCTGTTTTCAAAATTTCTAATTGTTTCCTACAGATCATATTGCAATTATTTTAAATAAAAATAATTTTACAATAGAATTTGTCAAAGGAAAGATGCATTCATTAGTTTTAATGTTCAATTACTCATAATTTTTTTTATTCAGCCTTTAGTAAAATTCTACATTTTTGAAAAGATGGGTTTTTTTTTTTACACAATTTAATTTTTTTGGTATATGTCTGTTCTGTGTGTGTTCAATGTTGAAACTTAGTTCTGGATAAAATAATGTTATGCATACATCTCTTAAAACAATGTTATAACAAAACAAACATTACAAATCATGAAAGCTATAATGCTCTGAAAAAATCTTTAAGGGAAAATTAATTATTTTAGTTAAATCTAAAACATACCCATAACAACTACAATTTTTAAGTATATTTATTATATACAATTCAAAGGTATTTTTTAAAATAAAAATGTAATTATAAAATGTGTCAGAATTTTTTGAAATGTGAATTGAATGGAACACCACATATATTCTATAACTGAAAAATGATAATTTATTCTATATTTATGTACATCCTATGCATATATAATATATATTTATATATAAAAGTTATAGATGTATGTATAAAAACTCTGATCACATAAAACTGCACCATTTTTAAAATGATGCAACAAAGGACATTTGGAAAACTGGACATAGTCTTCAAATTAAGTACTAAGTTCAAAATTACTTTGTACTATGTTATATATCTAATTTTAGCTGGATGCAACCCAACTGGCAGGAACCCACTGAGGCACTGTTTCTACTAATTTAACTATACGAAGTAACTCTTGAAATGCCCGTAGAAGGTCATCATTCACAATCACAGCATCAAACATGTGTCCATATAAAAATTCTAATTTATGACCATTGTACACTATTTCATGAAATTCGCTGTCCTAAATGGGAAAAAAAATAAACACAATGTCAGTTGATTAATTCAAGAATATAAATTACATTACTGAAGTAATTCTTTGCTTATTTCACTAAGAAAGTATACAATTTAACAAAATCAAATATTATATAAATTAGATTGGCATATTTTAAAACTAACAACTGCTGTAAAGATGGATAAAATAATCATTTTTTTCAATGATACATAAAAATATTGACATTTCATAAGTTTGTAAAATTATGTTTTGATGAAAGCCAGATATTAAACCAAAAATATTTTGTGCCTTTAATTATATATAAATATTTTTTTTCTAAATTTATGTAGCTTCTAATATTGTGTAAAATGGTATTCAAGAAAAGATTATTAATATTTTGTTTTAAAAAATCCTCCAATACATGAACATTGTGTTTGTAATATATACTTCAGTTTTAAGTTTTTAAACTTTAAAATTAACTACATTTGTTCATACAATACATTTTACATTAAATATGCATCATTTATTTATTTTTTTTCTTCCATTTTTCTAAAATATATGTGCTTATAGAAAATATGCATTAAGTAAATATATCTACAGAGAAATTTTTCAAAATTTTTTTATTCAAACTTGAGACAAACATTTTATTTTTTAAAATTCTAAACTGATTTTAATTTTGGAAAATTTGTTTTTGTAAGAATTTGACGTACTTTAAAGGTATATTCATAAAATAAAGCATTTAAAATAAAAACTTACTTCTAGAAGAACTCATAGTACAACTGTACATAAGTAAGTAATAAAAAATATCTTATAAACCCTTTATAGCAAAGAATTTGATGTATTTTACTTCAATATTTGTAAATTAATATGTAGAGAAAAATAGGTGTTTTTGTGAGATTAGATAGGTCTATTTCAATCTAAAAAACGTATTATTTTTGATAAAAAAAATACAAAATTTGATAACTACAAATATTCTTCAGAACATGTTATTTCCCTAATAAAAGTTTTCAAAATATATACATATAATAAAGGGACAGAATTTAGTGCTTTCGCCAAATATTTTCCATCTTTTACACACACAACTTAATTTCATGCATCAGAAGCAAAAATAGGAAATAAATAATTAAGTGAATTAAGACATCAAATTAATGATATATTTTTCATATAAGTCAACACTTGTAATCTTGTAGTAAAAGTACAAACCATACAATTAATTAAAATTACTCACAGTAAATCCTCGAGAGCAGAATTCATCAAATGTCGATCTTGCATGAGATCTAATTCTTGTTTCTTTTAAAATGTCAAGAGGTGGTGGTTTTATAAATATGAGATATGGTTTAATTTCAGGTGTTCTTAATGCTTTCAAAGCCTGCAGTAATAGAAACAATAAATATTTTACATTTAAGAAAAAAATACCTTCTACTCACAATGCTCATAATTTTAGATACAGTACATATATCTAACTTTTAAATTTAGTCTAATTTTTCAAAAAAATTTAAAACCATCATTGTTTTTCTTAAATTTATACTGATTATAAGGCAACTTTTTATTCAAGATAAATACCCAACTTTTCTAAAAACTGACTTTAAAGTACATTATTTTAAGAAATAAATTGTGTAATTTTATAAATTTTGCTTAATAATAGGTCTAAATACAGTGATAAAATATTCTAAGCATAAAATATGTTTACTATTCATTAAGTTTTGTTTTATAAAGGTGAAAAAGTAAGTTTAGGCACACCCTAAAGTACATATGCCTGACATTAGTCTCCTTATTGGTCTTTTTTTCATTCTACCAGCTCATACTACTGATATGTTAATTTCATGGCTTAATCTTTAATTTCTGCACACTACTGTATGAAGTGCATACGTAATATTTTTCTATTAGTCATAATATGAAATTTATTATAGTTAATGAAAAAATTTACCTGAGGATGAGGAGTCATGACACAAACATAACCTGCATTAATTATTGATTTGACTGTTTCTAAACTTGTTCCATATAAATTTCCTTTGTACTGTCCATACTCAACAAACCATCCCATCTTTATCTCTTCTTGAATACTTTCCTTGGAGCAGAAAAAATATTCCTTACCATCAACTTCCCAAGGAAATTTTGGACGACTGGTATCTAGACAATGACAAGTACCATTAAAATTTTTTTTAAAGTAATAGTATTTCAAGATTATATAGTTGAATAAACAAACTTTAAAACATTTCCTAAACATTATTATACTTCAAAATAAATTGCAATTTTTTAAAAATATTCTTCGGCATTTCCTAACATGAATAATTAAATGCTACTGCTTTGATTTTACTATAAGATGTTCAATTCGTTAAATTACTTAAAACTACAATTGACAAGGATTAAGCATCAGCATTTAGCAAGGTATTCTAATGATAATATATATATATATATATATTCTAGTGCTGGGCATTCAAGAATTTAATATTATAAAGGTCTGTATATTCTTTATCATAATTATATATTATAAAAACATTTCTTTAAATGAAATTTTTTTTCTCTTAATACTTATAAGATTTTGTTAAATAAAAGTTATAAGCAAGTACTTAGTATCAAGTTAGTGGACTTTTTCTCTAAACAAAAACAAAAAAAAGAACTTCAATTGAAATGTGATATTAATAAAAAGCTGTAAATGTTGATCTGGTAAGTATGTATTACAAATATTAATATGTGAAAAATTTATGAATAAGAAAGTATATTGATTTAAAAGTGTTAACCTCCATGTTTAAGCATCACTAAGATTTATTCCTAGAAAGTAAATAAGGAAATTATTTCAATTTGATTAAAAAATTGCAATGATTAAAAATGCAGTTTTCAATTAAAATACTCACGAGGGATAGTCTGCCTGAAATGATCTGGATCAGAAGCAATTAGCCGCCTTTTTAACTCATTTCTTCCAACACCAGGAGGACCTAATTAAAATATTTTAAGTTGAAATAAATTTTGATCAGCTGCATTTTCAATTAAAAATGCAATGTTTTCTTTGAAAATATACCCTTCCAAATATTTAACTTAAAAATATGAACATTAAATTAAAAAAAAAGGATCATGACATTTATAACACAAATAGTTATAATGAATTGAGATATATATAAATACAAACCTATTAAGATTATCGGACGGTACAATCCAGCTCGGGGGTACAACTTTGCAACTTCTTCATATGTGGCAATTTCTTCTCTATCAAAATCTATAATAAAGAAAAATCATATAGAAAAAACTTGCAGATGAAATATATGAACAGTGTGGTTTGTCAAATAATGTTCCAATTTGATAATACTTTTCAAAAACTATATTTAAATTGCTAAAACTATATTCTTAAATATTTTAGGAATGATAAAATAAAAATGTATTAGACTAACCATCATTTTCTGTAGCATCATACAATATCTTCTTTATTTTTCGAGGTCGGTGTTCCTTTAAAACTGGAATTTTACAACCAGCAATAAAATCATCATCTAGCAAAGATGACAAATCTCGCATTTCTGCAAACCTTCTGTTAATGAAAAATGCAGCATTTTAAAATATAACAAACTATTTTCAAAAAACTTTTAAATACATTCAGTTTATTAAATGCTATTTCATAATTAAAAAATTTACTACCAGGTTTTTACTTAAAAATGAAAGTAAGATATTGAAGATAATAAGAAAGTTTGAAAATAAATAAAAGCAATAATTATTTATTAGTTAAGATTTACATTTATAAAAAGTTTTCTAACTTTAAGAAACTGAATATGTATTCAAAAATTTAATACATGTAACAATTTTGGCATGTAATCAATTTTTTTTGTATACTTTGTATTTTGTTACTATTACTTGAAAAAGAAATAGAAAACACTAAGATCATGGTTTGTATAAAAATTAAAATTAAAAAAAAAAAATCAAAATTTAAAATTTATCAAAATTTTTAAAAATTAAGTACACTTAAATGTAAAATGATTAGATTTAAGAGGTTATTAGCAAAAGAAAAAAAAAGAAAAAAAAGTAAAGTATTTTATTACATTTTTTAAAATATAATAGTCATTAAAAAACATTAAATTTTTTTAAAGTTACCCAAGAACGTTACACAAGTTATTTAAATGTTTTATCACAAACCTTTCTTGCAACTGACGGCTTGGAATAAGTCCAGCTCTTGAATTCTTTTCTCCATGCTTTCTAGCTTGCCACCAGTGCAAATCTTCTTGATTTACTATATGGAGAATATCACCTTTAAAAAATGGAAGTCCTGCTTCTTTACATGGAATAAGATTGTCCACGCTAGGTTCATAACAAAAATGAGCTTTGACTCTAAGTCGACTTTCCCGAGATGGAACACATTCTTCTCTTGGAACCAACTTAAACGTAATTGGACCTTCTCTGCATTGCTGTAGTATTAAATAATTAGTTTAAATATACATAATCTAAATAAGCAGGCTTTCTATTCAATGGAAAATTAAATCATTCAAAGGAAGAATAGCAAAATAAATATGGAATATTAATAATTTTAAATTTCTATTTAAAATAAACGAGAAAACATTTATACCAACCAAAATATTTACAACATCATGAGGAGATTTCCCTTTGATATTTATGCCATTAACTTCATGCACTTCATCTCCAGCATGAATCAAACCTAAAAATTTACTTAAATTAGAGCATTTAAAATTTATAAAGGATAGATTTCAAAGAGAAACAATTTTAAAAATAAATAACATATAACTTTTTATAAGAATTCTTCATTTGACCGATTAATTTTCAAAAGAAAACAAAGTAATGATCATTTATTTTAATACTGCAAAAATGAATTTAAAATAATTTTTTTATACTTAAAAAAATTAATCCTACCACTGCGATCTGCTGCTCCACCATGAAGCACTCTAGCAATTATTATAGCCCCAGTTCGTTCATCATATTTAATAGTGGCACCCTACAAACAAATTTAGAAAAAAAAATCAGACGTGAGAAGAATTTGTATTTATTTAAGAATTAAGTAGAATTCAAAAATATGCAAAATTTTATGAATGAATTGATGAGAGTGTAAATATTAAAAAAAAGCTCAAACATCAACTGATTCCAAACTCAGTATATTGAAAAAGGACTAAAGATAAAATAAAATTGCAAAGTAAAATTAGTACATCTATTTAAGTATTTTCAAGAAAATCACATTTAAAATTCTAAACTTCTTTATACATTTCTGATTCTTCACTTAGACACTGCCCTGAGTAGTTTTAAAGGCTATGATATTGCACTACCTATGTTAAACCAAACATAGGTAGTCCAATGTCTTATAGAATTTTTGATTCTTAAATCAAAAATTCTTATAGATACATTTAATGTTAAAATGTTATCTGCTTCACGTCCTTTTTATTTGAAAATAAAAGTTATACATAAAAGTACATACATTTGCATTTACTATGATTTTTCATCAAACAAAAGAATGATTGCATCACATTTAATATGATTTATTTTTATATTCAATTTTTTAATAAATGCATTTATATAATATACATAATTTTATGACCAATAAATGATAAATTAAAAAGATTAATATAATGAATACTTATGCAGAAAAAAATAATAAAAAGGCTAACTTTATATTAGGTTGGGGGGGGGGGACAATAGTTTTATGTGAACTTCAAAATTTTATTCAATATGTTTCAGATTATCAATTTTGGTCAAATATGCATAGTTTTGTTTTATAATTTGTTGCCACATTTTAAAGGTAACTTCATAATGCCTTTTTCATAGAAGTCTTGGTCCGTAACAGTGAAAAAAATCCAGTATTTGAATTTCTAAATCTTCTCATGATGCCAATTTCTTTTATCACCAAAGAAGTTATGTAATGGAATAAAAACATGGCAATCACTTGGTTCCAGGTCCAGAATATATGGTGGATGCATCAAAATTTCTCTCCCAACCAAGCTCCCAGAGTTTCTGGTGAGTCACTATAGGCCTATGTGGCTTGGCATTGTCCTGATTGAACATAACAACTCTCCTGTTGTTAAATTCTAGTCAAGTGCATCAATTGTTAACAGCAGAGATCCAAATTTCATGTTTGACCATATGACAATAGTAAATTCCTATCCAGTCCCACCACAAATGCATAGCAGAACCTTGCTGCTTTCGTCACTGTTTAAGCTGCTTCGTTTTTGGACAATGCTGTTGTATGTATGACCCCTATTCTCCTCCCCATTCACCATCCATTTAAGAAATGGATCGATTTCCTTTCATTTGGCTGCGGCAGGGGTAGCCAAGCCAAATGATTTTGTGGGCCACTTCGGGAAAAACATTATAATCCTGAGGGCCGCATATAAAAATATATATCTTTATATTAGATTTGGACCCATCACAAACATTTATTGGAATGAATCAAAATGGAATGAATTACTACTATTGTTTTCTTTATTTTTCATGTATACAAACATAGATAATTTAATAACAATGCAATGAACAAATATGCCAAGCTCTAACAATAAACAGCACAATAAAGTTACAGGAATCAACCTAATGTTGCGGGAAGGGGGGGATTCCTGCAATGCAATACTGCACATTTCTAAGTATTATAAAAACAGAAGCAACATAATAAAATAGAAACAGTTATGGGATATATTTGTTACAAAACACTACATAAAAACAAAAATTTTGCCCAAAATAATTGTATTTTGTAAAGTTGTAATGAATCTCATGGGCTGCAAAATTATTCAAAGTGGGCCAGCGTGTTGACCACCCCTGGGCTAAAGCTTCACAGATGAACATTTGATCCATCATGTTTATAAATGCTAATTGTGTGCACACCCAAACATCTTTTTCAATTCAGCTTTATGCAAATGGTTTAAAACTATTATATTTTATTGTCAATCTTTAGTTCCTGAGTGATGCTATGATTACTAACATGCCGGTTAACTTTCTTAATTTTTGTGATTTTATTGACATTTTCGACGATGGGCATATCTGAATGGAATCAACAAAACCAAAATTGTACACAATTGGCTGCTATAGTATCGGGACCATAAACACCTTTCACAATTTCAGCCGTCTGATGCATTTATCAAAAAAAAAACTGTAAAATGTATCAAATTTTCTCCTTGTTGACTTCCGTTTTTAACATCCTGTAACTTACAACTGAATGGACCACATAAAAAGCAGTAAAATAATTTTTTAGTGCAAAATGTTACCTTTCCAAAAAGTCTAAATCTGATACTGTTTGAGTGATACTTTACACGATATCGATCACTACAGTCTCATCTACGAGAAAAATTTTCTTTTCCCCCCAATCTAATATAACAACATACATACTAAACATTTTTTATATTAAATGTAAAAAATACAATTTTCTGAAAACTAAATATTATGGTTGATAAAGTCACTTTAAGGCAGATCAGAAGATAAAATGATTGACATATTAATCACTATGCTATTTGGGAGTGTATTATGCACAACCTTAAAAGCAATTTTTGTCAGAATATATCCTACAGGTATCTCCACAGTACTTTTAAAGAACTCTAAGTATATGAAACATCATTGTGTTAAACTACTAATAATAATCTGTGATTTGAAAGATTAAATTTCTCATAAATATTAAATCTAAAATATATAACAAAATACAATAATTATTACACTAAAAGTGTTGTATGTTGAAATGCAATGAAATACTCTAAAAACATTGCATAAACTTGAGAGATCATGAAACTTATTAAAACTTGTTTACAAAGAATAAATTCTACCACATTGTTTCCTTCTGGAATAATGTATTTCTTACTACAAAATCAAGGAAAATGTCTTTATTTCTTCTTTTTTAAAGAATAATAATCACCTATAGTATACAAAATAATATTGATTCAAAAAAAGAGATTTTGGAAGAAACATAATATGTATTTTTTAATATTTCAAAACAAGCATTTTTAAACTACAATGTTCAAAACTGTTTACATGTACCAGAGGTTCATTGCTTTTCACTAGTTGAACAATTTTTACAGTTTCCTCCTCATCATCTCCATCATGTACTATTTCAGGTAGTGCTGGATCAAAATCTTTTTTAGCAACAAGATCATGAGTCAATAGCAAAGACTAAAATAAAAACAATAAAATTGTATAAAATTATTAAATGACCCCAAATGCCTTTGTCAATTAAAATTTTAAATGTAAAAAAAGTACTATTATATAGATAATGAACATTAGAGCACATACTTCAATACACTCATAATTAATCATTTAAAAATTAATTCAAAAGCAGGGGAAAATATTTTTGAAATTCAACAAACATTGATTCTAGTATTTCTTAAATAGTTGAATATAGCATTCTGATAACACTTAATTTAAAAGATTATTCAATCTATATATGTTACAAAACAAGTGATAAAATATGCTATAGATATACAACACACATAATAGTTGAGCGTAACAATAAAATAAACAGCAAAAAATTTGCAGTTAATATTTATAAACCCTCTTCTCAAAGAGAATTTTGAGTGGAAGGGAAAGAGAAAAGCATATTTTTGAGATAATGATAATTCAGCAATGCAAAATCCACAAGAAAAGTCAAACTGTATGTACACACACATATGTATGCAATTTTTTTTAAAAAAATGTTTGCATTACATTGAATTAAATATTAATTTATTACATAAAATTATTAGCAGCACTAAAAAATAAACTTTTTCTTCAAAAAAAAAAAAAAAAACCCATTATATTTAATAGTATCATACATACACAAAATACATGTATAAAACAATTTTGCAAATTGCTTTAAAGCGATTACAACACTCTCACTTTTTAATACATCTCAATTCAGTACTTAATAAAACTTCTAACATAAGTAAAGTTTCTAAAACTAACCAATAAACAACTAAACTTTACAAAAATGAAATACATGCATAACTTACTTTTATAAAAGGTTTACGGAGTATAGAAATAAGTTCTTTAGCTTCAGGTAATGAGTTGTTTTGCAATGCAAATATTATCTAAAAATAAAATTTTTTAATTTTTGAGTGATTTTACTGTAGCCTAATACAAATAATATAAGATATTTATCATTGTTATTATACATTTTTGAAAATAAATTCTTTATTGCTGAAAACAGAAAGTTAAAAAAAAAGCCAAGTACAATTTAGTGGCAGATACCCAGAATGGCTAAAAATTTTTTTGACATTTGTCAAGATAGTAATACATTAGATGCATGCAAACATATATTGCATGTGTTAACCTTGAGAAAAATACTGAGTCTGTTCAGAAAAAAAAGGAACTTTAAAGATACAAGCAAGTAAAAAATGCTTGTCACTAATTTTAATGAATAAATATATATAGTAAAGGAAATTTCTATAAAAGACAAAATTGGCCATGCATGAATTGAAGACATTAATGTCTGATATGCTAGAAGGAAAAAATGTGCCCTAGAAGCCAGAGAGAGATAAGAGGTAGTTGCAATAAATAATGGTCATATTTCATAAAAGAAATGGCTTACATTTAATTTAAAATTCAAACATCTCTGAATTATTCAATATAATGCATGATTATCTGAGAAGGAAACAATTCCAGAAGCAGGATAAAATTTAATATCTTTGAGTACTGAAGAAAATGAAAATGTAAAAATTTCTACATGAATAAGTAAAAATTTTGCTTTGATTAGTGCATTTAAGTAAAAAATAAACAATGCTAAGCATCAAAGAAAAGAGTTAATTAGAAAACAGTCATAAATGTGATTTTATTTAGTTAGCAAATGAACTAGAGGAAGATATATGCTTCCAGTAGCTTTATGTCATTCATAAAGATGCAGTAAAAAGAAAGATAACTGGCACTTAAAGCTACAATTAAGAATCCTCCCCCCTTTTATTTTAGAAAATAAAATAGAAGGGGGGGGGAGAAATAGAAAAGTGGAAAAAACAAATTTTTTTTAACCAAAAAAAGTTTAATAACTTAAATGCAAAATATTTATTCTGTATCACAATCAGAAAATAATATTCATGCTTCAGAAATAAACAAGCTTCATAAGAAACTCAAGTACTTAATGCCCAATTTTGATGCAAATGATAATATAAAAGTTTTAATTTTAAATGAGATATACATGTAAAATGCACAAAAATAAATAGAGATTCTTGTGTCACTTATTTACTAGAACTTTTGTTGTTGGAAATTACTCAGTTGATTAGCCTAGAATTAGAACAAAAGAAAAAAATGAATGTACTTTTATTAAGAGTTAATAATTAAACCAATTTAAACTAAAAGGTTTTTCTATAAATTCATTAATCATGTTCAAATAAAAATAAATAAAAACTTTGCCCTAAAAATCCTTAATTATTTCAGCGAATAGTTAACATGATAAAAATATACTTATTTTGGACACTTAAATAATTATTAAGAATTAATGAATTAAATGCACACTTTCAAAATGTTATCCACATACACATGAAAGATTGTTGCCCAAAATTTTTCATCAAAAATGAATTAGCAGAAGGATAAAATGAATATGAAATCCATCTGGCATAAAAAAAAAATAACAATTAGTAAAATCATATTATATATTACATTGGAGAAAAAATACCAGAAATTGTATTTTATTACCTGAATATATATGCATTTGTTTGAATCAATACATTAAGGTTTTTTTGTAGATTTTGGTATCATCAATATACTGTTTTTAAAAGTGTTTTCCAATTATGAAAACAATACAATTTCATATACATAATTATATAACGTATGAAAAAATTAATAAAGATAATACAATTACCTCTTCTGACAAACTACAGCTTTGTAAAACTGCTGGAAGTATCTGACGGCCATTGTATGTAGAAACACGATTATGAACCTAAAAAAATATAATTGCTATTTTAATTTGAAAATATAACAGATCAATTTTCTTAATTATGGGAGGGTGGATAACAAAAGAGTTTATCACAAATTCTCATACAACTAAACTAATCTTTAGAATAAAACATTTTCTAAAATAATATTCCACGAAAAATTTAAAAAAAAAAATTCTTAGCCTTTTAAAATACACATATTGCATTCCCCCCCCCTCCAATTTAATAATAATATATTCACAACAGTAAAATTTCATACATATTTTTTAATATTAATTATTAATAAGAGGTTGACTTTTTTAATTTTGATGTTTATTGAAACCAGTTTCAGAAATATTGTAAAAATTTATTAGTATCCAAATGTATGTGGTGTAATTCTGACAATAAACAACAAATGAGAGCAAAAGTAATGTTACGTTGATTGGGGTTTGAGGATTTTATGTATAAATCAGTTGCAAATAACTCTTTAAGAGCGATGAGAATTTATTGTCGAAAATCAATCCTTGAAATACAGGATTCAACAGCCAAATTCATAGAATAAATATCAGAAGGATTTCACACCATCAACAGCACTCAGACACAATTATCAGTGTCTAACATACACGTAGATAAAAGATTATCCACAAGAACCGCTTGTAATATTGAACATTTGAGCTAATCGCTAGTCTTCACGGTCAAGGAAAGTTTACTAATCATTAGTCAAAACCAGACTGACTGTTACGGCGAGTATCGCTCTATTTAAAGTTGCGGGGGAAGTTCGAGAAAGATGCGCTTGCATCATAGATCAGATCATGAAATTAGTGGATTTCTCCGCTAATTTCTAGAAGAATCCAGATAGAGTCCCGAACTCGCCAAAAATGGTCACCAAAAATGATGCCAACTGGTCTCTATCGCCAAGATTTCACCAAGTTCCCACTGAATCGCCATTATAACATAAGGGATGGCGTTGCTTGTGAATATTAAAATTTTAACATGAAACAAATATAGCATACAGTAATATAAATGCATTGCACATCCACAAATACAAATTATTTACATTTTTTTTTTTACAAAATTCATAACAGTATAGTTTATTGTTAAAATGTATACAAAAAAAAATGCCAAAAACAAATATGTCAAAGAGTACAAATACTTTTCATGTACTAAAAAAAATATAATTAATAAAATTCAAAAAAGTTCAAACTTGGAGTGTGTAATATTATTAATAACATTTCATACAATTAGAAATTCATTTTGAGTTTATTAATGATGTATCTGAGGTACATCCAGGTGTGATTAAAATTTTTGTGTAATGCTTGACACAATAAATTTTAAAATTTTGATGCTAGGGAAAGAAATACATTGATTTTGAATATTATGAACATAATTAAAATGAAGTATTTCTTACTGAAAATTCAGTTTCAATAAGAAAAGTAATAAAAAGTTATGCAACACTTATTTTTAGAACAACATTTAGTTTTGTACATATAACACAGATGTTTTCTTAGATGTGACATCACTAGAATCTTTTTTAATGATTTCAATATGGTTATGAGAAAAATATATTTTGGCATGCTGAAAAATTTCAATATATAGCTAAAATTTTAGGATGATCAATTGAGTAGAAACAATGTGAAATTTCAAAAATGTGTATATATATGTACCTTATTATAGTTATTTTGTCAAAGCATCCAATAGTTTCTATGTCATTTTTCTGGACTTTTGAAGTTTTAATACTTTCATCTTTTAAATCGGTTGTATGAATTTTCATATAAGCATCTTCCTGAATCAAATTTAAAGTATTTTCAGAATCAATTCAGAAAGAACAGTTTTTCAAGCTTCACTTAAGCAAAAATTAGGGAACTCATTTCTAATTCTGTGGATTTTTTGTTGAAATTTAAGTAGAAATGTATGCTTAGAATTGTGATTATCTATTTATTATGATGAAAATCATATGTGAATGATTGTAGATTCAAATGTTTCTTCCATTTGTAGCTTGTTTAAATATTACATTGTTTGGAATTATTTTTCTTCTCATTTGTATTATTATTTTTTCTTCACATACACATGAATTCATTTTGGCACATGAGTAGAAATAATTACAGCATTTGGCGATAGAAAATACATAAATACTCAAAACCTATTAATTACAATAATCATACTAAACATTTTACTTAAAAAAACTTTTTTAAAGCATTTTTGGGAAGGTAAGAACTAACAATATCAGAAAAGACAATAGATAACAAATTTAACAGCTATGCACCATTTAAATAACTTTTTCCTATCAAAATATATTTAAAAAATTCTGATTGTTTCTATGTACACAAGGCCATTTTAAAGTACTGTTTCATTGTAATATCATATAACGCAACTTAAATTCAAAATTTTTCTTAAGAAGAATCAAAAGTATCCTTAAAAATGCATATCTTAAAATAAGGAGATTTATGATGATGTACTTCAATAAGTTTATCTGATGTATAAAGTCAAAATAACCAATCTTCAAAAATTATTTTGCAGATGTTTAAATATACCATGAACAAGAGTTAAGTAAGCACTATGAATTATGATTATAAAATATTTTTCCATGGAAATATATTTCAAATCAAACAATGAATGAAATTGATAAATTTAAACTTACTAAAACAAGTGCTTGAAGTGAATGCTGTTGAAGAAGCTCTCTAAGAAAAATAACATCAGCTTGTCTACCATCAACTTTTTGACATATCTGATCCAATGAAATCAACAACCTCTCAATATCTACAAAACATGTGCATATTTTTATAATTGGACTTGATTGTTTTAAAAATCTATCATACATAAGGTCTCATAGAAAACAATTTTTGTTGTCGTTTGAGAGAGAGAAAGAGACCATACATTAATAGTATCATAAATATTAAGCAAATAAAGACACTAAATAAAAAAAATAAAACAATTTTAGTTTAAATAAATCAAACACAACCTAGAAGAGCAAATATTTGTGTATCATTATCAATGAATACTTATTTTATCAATGAACTGAGGATTCCTTTTTCATAATTTAATAATAAATTAAACTTTGAACTTGAAAGTAATCAAAACTGTGAAATAAAAATTGATTTAAAAAAAGTAAAAAGTTTCAATTAGAAATATTGGCTTATTACGTTTTTGATAATTATAAGAATTTCAGAATTAAATATTCAGTTTAATATCAGAATGTGACAAATATAATAACAAAAAATTGTTTTATTTTCAGAAAAACCTTCTGATAAGGGGGTTGGGAAAGTGAAGTACATACATTTCTTAATGGACACAAATATATAGATTTAATATACATTTGGGGGGGGGGAATACTCCACATCAAGCATATTGAACTGAACAGTCAGTTATAAATTCCATGACTCTTTATACTAGTATAATCATTGAGAATTACAATTCATTTTTCTTAAATTCTAAATGAGAAAAATCCACCCAATTTAAAAAAAAACACACACTCACATTTAAAAACAACCCAACATATTTTTATGTCGATGAATTCGAACTCTTATTATTCAAAAAGATAATGAACAGTCCCATAAGAACAAAATTACTACTTAAAAACAAGTATAATTCCAATTTGGCATGCATCCTATTCTTCACTCTAGCTAACTTTGTCATACAATATTAAATAAACACGTTCCATCATTTTATTTAAGCAGTAATTATTTATTTTTAAAGTTTATGCGTAAATATCTAAAAAATATTTTGAAGAATTCCCAAACCTTTATCGTAGATATGAATGATATCACTTGTTCCAATTATCATTTCAAGTTATTTAATATCAGCAATCACCCCATTTCTTCAATTATTGAGATGTATGTTCTGCAATACAAATACCAAAAGTTAATTTATTTCCATAAGCATCCAAACTTCTACATGAAAAACATTTGAGTGAGAATTCTTTACCGGTACGGACCAACTTACATCTGAAACTTCGAAAATATTCAACATTTTCAATTTTCTTTTAGAATATTTTCCAGCAAAACAACTTGTTTCAAAAAAGAAATGTAAAAGAAGTTGAATTTTTTTTGTCATATAAAAATTTAAAACAAAGATATCTTAAAAAAATTTTTAAAGTTTCATTTCAAATATGAGCGACGGAAGACAACAAATCGCGAACAAAACAGACGCCAATCGCATGGAAGTTCTGAAAAGCAAAAGAGTTATATTGTTACTTGAAAAAATATAGTTACAATAAATAGTAATGTATTATAAAAGTATTATGAAATATTAAAATTAGCTAATTGAGCTTTTTTAAAGGAAAATTAGTAAATTTGAACCTCTTACATTGAATTTACATTCAAGTTTCGTTTTTAAAAGCAGAAAAAGATACTTTAGAGCAGGAAATTAACCTCTCAACACACAGCTGTCAATTTAAACTGCCATGTTGCTGATTGTTTAGGTTCTTGTAGTAAAGTGGCTGTGTATGATTCCTTTTATTTTATTGATTTGATCTGTGCTTTTCATGAGAGAGACAGTTAAATTTTCATTTTATACCAGTTTTCTGGTTATTATTGCAGTACCATCATCATCAAAATAAAAATGTTTAAATTTGGTAGTAAAAAAGATATCAACACTGATTACAAGTGCACCATAAGATTGTTAGATGACACGGAAGTTTTACAATGTGATTTTCAGGTAATTATGTGATCATTTCCTTGACTTGAATTTGAATTCTGCCCTTCTGCTAAAAAAATATTTTTCAATGATAAATGCGTGCTCATTTTGTTTGCATTAAAACTTTGCGTTAATAATCGTTCGTTGCCTATTTCATAAATTAATTGTTTTGATAAAATGTGAAATTACTGTTTAAAATTTCTTCAAAATGTTAAAGCTATAAATTTTATATCAATTTCTCTTTTGGAGAAGATTGCTGATTTTTTCACTTCTTGGGAAACCATTTATTAGGAAATGAAATAGTTTTATCGTTATATTTTTAAATAACTATATATAAAGTATGATGAAAAATTATGGTATACTGTGCAAACTATTATTATTTCTCTTACATTAGAGATACAGTTTCAACAAAGATGACTTGTTTAAAAGTATACTTGCTCCCATATATTTTACGAGAGCAATTATGTATTTCAAGTGATGTTGCATTTAACTTAATGTTTGAAAACTATTGTGTGTGCACATAATTGTTGCTCTTTATTTTAAGGCATTGTAGTTAATCTATTAATAATCTTTAAAAATTTTTAGTAATTCTGAATTTTTGCTTTTTTTAAAAAATTTTTTTATCAGAGGGCTGAAGGCATTTGGATATGTTTGCTTTGCTCCTCCTATGTTGAGCATTGAATGACATAAATTTATGTACATTTTGCATTTTCATTAATTTTTGTTGTACCTCTTACATTTAGTTTATGAGTAATTGTTATTGAATCTTGTTTTTTATGATGTATTAAATTTGGTAATGTTGCTGGAACAAACTGAAAAAGAATTAATTAATGCACTCTTAAAATGTTCTTAAAGTTAAATTTAAAACATATATAAGCGATTGTAAGCTTCTTTGACCCTTAATTATCTAATTTCAAAATATTAAAAGCTGTATCTTAAGTTGCATTTAATAAGCATTAAAGTTTTTTGAGTTATAAAATAAAATGGGTATTTATGTATTATCGCAAGCTATTGGTCACGTTATATGAAATGAAGCCCATGGGTGCCAATTCAGCGTGTACAACACATAGAAAATCGAGGTTGCCAACTTAGCAAGTAATTAATAGAGTTGGCGATTGTTGCGACAATTTGTAAGTACCATAAAATTATTTAACTGATAATTTTTAATTATGTGTCCAGTATTATAAAAATTATTCATTTATTAATAGAGAAAAAAATAAAGTTAATTTTTTAAAAAATATAATTTTAAAGAGTTAACTTAAAATTGCACTTCTATAGAACAAAGATTTCAAAAATCTTGATTTAAGTGTTCATAATATTAATTACTGTATTGTCAAGTAACTTTGTCAGATGTATTTTTAATTCATGACAGTTTTCTTCTAAATTTCATGATTGATAAAATGCTTCTGTAGAGATTATCTGTTCACTTTTTAATGTTTTTTTTGGAAATGATCAAACTCACACAATGTTCACTTGAATTCATTAGATCTAATAAATTTAAACATTGAACCTGTATCTCATCATTTCTTTCAAATGCCTGTGGCTTTTGTCGAATTCTATAACCATTATAATTGGTAGCATATTTTTTTCTCGAGATCACTGTATGAATTTCAATAGTAATTGCACAAGAAAAATAAATAAGCTTCCCATTTACATGTTGACTGCATAAAATTTTTCATTGTCAACCTGGTTGTGAAAAAATTAAATTTTCGACTTCGATTTCTTATGTAAGAAAAAAGGTATCACTTGCCATATTCTTCCATTTCTAAAGCTCAGGATGAACTTTACCTAAATTTGATTATTTTATGTCATTAATACTCCTACTCAAAAGAATGAGAGTCCTTTGTGTATGTTGCAAAAATGATTTAATTATGGAAAGTAAAACTCTGATACTTTACACACTCAAATACAAAGACTCAACTGCTTCCACTACACACAAAAAGGAAACAAAAAAGAATTTGCTTACAGTACCACTGAAGTTGAACTATAAATTCTTTGGTATTGTTTGCAACACAGATGATGATCCTCTTATAATAATTTCATTGTCTTCTAAAATTATAATTTAAAATCATATTTGCAGGTTTTAATTTCTTTTTAACATCAGTTATTGTTCAAAGCTTAAACATCAAAATATTAATATTTATTTAATTCTTACTCAGTTATTGTGCTGCTATTAACATTGGAAATTTTATGGAGCAATGTTGTAAGACATTTCTTCTTCATAAACTCTACAGCCGATTTCTGGCCAAGGCTATCTCAGTTTGTTTAAACCATCTTAATCTGTTTATTGCTGGTGTTTTCAATCTATTTATGCTGATGTTTTGCAAGACATTTACTTAGGGAAATTACTTTTAGTGTATAGAGGTTACGCCCATCGGGTATAGTGGTTAGCGACGCTGACTGCTGTGCCTTAAGACCTGGGTTCGAATCCCAGAGAAGGCATGGATGTTTGCAAATGTATAGTGCCTTTTGCAGCATGGGGGTACTCTAAATAGCCGTCAAGCCGCAAGTCCTCTTGTGAGGTTGGTGGAAGGGGAAGCCCTTGACCATTCCCAGTGTGTTCTCCCTCCAAATTGGGGTGGAACCAAGCCAAATCATACTGTCCCCTGCATGGTGCTCAAAGCTATAGTTAACGACAGGCGTACAATATAGCCCAATGCCGTGAGGAATTTCGTAGGCCTCGATCTGACTACTTCAGACAGGTGGCATTAGCAGCAACAACACTTTTAGTGTTATAGTACATATGTAATTTTCATGATGTATTAGAGATATTTACAATTAATGCAATCATTTTGGTTTTGTCGTAAGCATGTAAGAATGTATCTTTTAATTGTAATTTAATTCTTTAAATAAATTTATTGTTGCATATTTACATAATTACATGTTTGATCTTTAAAAAAATAATGCATTTTATTAATTTTGTCTGACATGTGAAAATTTTTCTTCTAGAGTGAGCATAAAGGGCAATATCTCCTGGATTATACATGTAATGTTCTAAATTTGTTAGAGAAGGATTATTTTGGATTGCGATATGTTGATTCACATAAGCAAAGAGTAAGCATATTTTATTTGATTGGATTTTTGTTTATTATAGACCACTTGGTTATGCAGAAGAGTCAATCCTTTATTAGATATATTCATTTAAATGCAAGTAAAAATTTGTTTTGCATGTAAAAAGTCTTACTATAAATTATTGAATGCTATGTTAAATAACATTTATAACATTCTTACAAGTTTAAAATAAAAATTTAATCCAAAATTCAATCTGAAAATCATGACTCTGAAACTGTTTAGTTTAAAAATGGTTAATATTTTTATTATTCGATACTGACATATTAAATCAATGTAAAATTAGTTTTTGCATCTGCATAAGTTAGCTGCAAGATTGAACTTTAATATTCAAACCTTATCATTTGAAAATTTACAGGAATAATCTATAACAAAAATATTTTTTGTGTAAAGTAATTTTTGAGTAACAAACTTAAAGTTGACCTATAAAGCTTGTCTTTATCTATTGTTAAGTTTGAATAATGTGAATTTTCAGAAGAGTGGGATATTTGTTTAGGTACAATCCTTATTACTTAATGGATATTCCAAATTATTCCATTGGCAATAACCATTTGCTGCTTTTTCTGTGTATCATTAATTATCTATCTATTGTCTAAATTTAAATGAATGATGATGTTTTTTTTTTTTAATGTTTTTTATAATATGTATGATGAATTTCTTTTGTAGCATCATAAAAACTTTATGTACTTATTGTTTGATTTTTTTCCAGCACTGGTTAGATCTCACTAAATCTATACTGAAGCAAGTAAAAGGTAAATTTGTTTGTGTACTATGTAATTTATGTGTTTATATTGTAAAAATTAAAATTTTTTGCTATTTTAAAACTAGTTTTAAATTTATTATGCTTTTGCTTTTATTCCTATGAAAGTTTTAAAATCCGAAGGTAAACAAACGTATCTATGTATATATGTGCGTCTATCTTCTCACGAACCGTACGACGCAGAAAGTCGAGGAAGGTATCAAAAGATCGGGAATATTCCGGGAAGCCGTATTGCCCATTTATATTCCGATATTGTAATTAGTTAAAAAGATATTAATTAAAAACCTTAAAACGCCTAATTGTTTTAACTCCTACCGATTGTTTATTTGGCAAAGCTTCTGTTCCGTTTCGGCCGAGCGGTGATCCGACGTTTTCCACCATCTTAAAATTGCCATCTGATTTATACTTTTGAAATCAGATAAAAAATAATTACAGAATCGGAAAGATCATTTATTTCGCCATGATACGGTATAAGTGTTTTTGTAAAATAACAATATTTTCTATTTTTTTCGAATTTTTTAAAAAAGTGTTAAAACGGATGCGTTTTTATGAAAATTATTTCTAAATCTTTGCGTATGAATTTATTTTCGTGTTATTAAATCGATATTCTACACTAATTAACTTCAAGCCTTTCTCTTTTAGATCCATTCATTTAAAAAATAAAATGACCAAAACTTTTTTTCTGCGATTTTTTAAAAATTAGTCCAAATTTTTACTCAACATTGAATAACTTCGTTATTTATTAAAATTTTTGCATTAAACTTTTTTTCCGTGTGTAAAAAAATATTATCCGTAATCTGTACAAAGATTGAAAAATTGCTTAAAAATTACGGATTTAAAATTTTTTTTATTTGTTATTTTCGTAAAATACCATTTTTGCGAGAAATAATATAAGCATTATTTTTGTAACCTTTTTTCTTTAAAAATTATCGTTCTTTCCAATCAATATGTGAAAACTTGAAATTTTCAATTAAAAATTGAGCCCTCAAAAATAATGACAACTTTAAAAAGACATTTTAAAGGCTTTAAAGGCTTTGCGCATGCTCGAGAAAACATTATTATTATTATTTTTTTACCTCTGTTTAACTTTCAGTGGCCAAGGTCAAACTTGCTGTTCTTGGCATAAGTGAATGATGTTAATTTGAGTAATGGAGAAAAGGGGAATTCCCTTTTTTTTCATGCTCTCTCTCATGGCTGAAGTTATTTGTTATCGTTATTAGTATCTGATTCATTACAGACAAACGTTTTAAAGTGTTCTAGCTTTTTTTTTTTTTATGACTGATATTTTCCTCATTCTTAAAGAATGACTTTTTTAAGAAAAGTGGAATAAAAAAAATACTGTAAAAAAAAATATAATTCTGAAACATTTTAGTCACACACACAGTATTATTTTCTTTTGGAATGATTTTGTGCAGTGAATGTAAATAAATTTCCAGGCTTTTTCATTCTTATATATTTTTAATCTAACATTAAAAAATAACGCAATGAAGAAATGAATAGTCCTTTCGATAATTAGCGGTGATAATTTTTGTATTTATTTTTTTAGAAAATGGATTTAAAGTAATATATATTTTAAGAAACTAAAGCAATATTTTTCCCCCGTTATTCATTACTAGATTAATTATGTAATGACAACACTGTATAATCTGTTTTTTTCTGGATAAAACGAGAGCTTATAGTTTTCTGGACTATACTTTAGCTACCAGTATATAACGATTCATTGGCAAATGAAAATACCACACATACACACAAACCCCTCGTATTATTTTAAGCTCTAAGAAAATAATTATTGTTAAAATAATGAATATGCTTGGTTTTTCGTAATATATTATATCAGAACGTTTTCTTTGTTGCTTTAAATATACATTTTTTTAAGTAAAAAAGCATTGTTTTCTGTAAATCATTAATCGAAATTTTTCAATCATTACGTATGGATTTCTTATAATTATGTTATGTAAACCATCTGAACTAAAAAAGTTCATACTTTGCTCTTTTAAAATCAGTGATTGAATAAATTAAATACCAAACATCATTTATTTCGTCACGATTCGGATTTTTTTTCTTTCAAAATACTTAGCCTATTTTATGATTTCTTCTAAAATGAATAAATATCGATGCATTTATATCAAAATTATTTTTAAAAAGTCATTGATCATTCAGGATCAATGATTAAAAATAATAAAATGCCAAAAACTATTTTTTTTTACAAAACAATGATATTTTGCAAATTTTATGATTTTTTTCTCATATGAACCAATATCGTTGTGTTTAAATAAAAAAGAATTTTATAACTTTCAGAATCAGTGATTTAAAAAATAAAAAGCCGAAAACTTATTTGAATGAATTTTAATAAAACACTTAAAATTCTTAAATCAATCATTTAATAATTTCTTTATTTATAAAGATAATTGCATGAAACTTTTTTCCCATGTGTCGAACATTTCAAAAAATCTTCACAATTTTACTTCAAAATTTAAAATAGTAGTGAAATTTTTCAACATACAACTATTTTTTTAAAAAACCTACATTTTCGTTTCCGGGGCCTAAAAAATTGCAATGAAAGAATTTAAAAGTGAGTGGGAGATTTTTAAAGTTGCACTGTTCACCTACTCGAGGGTTTTTGGCGACGGACTTCGAAATTTTCAACCGTGGTCAAGTGATGAGGACAACACCTGAGCTTTCACCCATCTTTCCTAATTACCACACCAACGCAAGAACAAATTTCGAAAAAGGGAGTTTTAATGACATAGTTAAGGAAATCACTCACATCGCATGTACTCACACACACTCACAAGTGCTATCGTCTTGAGGGAAACAAGAAATTCCCATGGGGCTGAAGATATTTCCTCGGTAAAAGCCCATGCAACGCTGGGCTAAGCGGAGAGAAAAGAAACAAAGAAGTCAAAGTAATTTCGAAAAATAATATCGAAAGTGCTGATTTTTTTAAAAGAAGGGAAAATGTTAACCGAGAAAGCCATGATACGCACTCACGGGCCATGCACTCACATCGTACGCATCACACCCACACAAAAGTGCTGGCATCAGAAAGAAAGGAGGAAATTAACATGGGGATTACGTTATACCCTCGGTAAAAGCCTGTGCAACGCCGGGCCATGAAAGCTAGTGAAAGTTTATTGTACAAGTATTTTCTTTTAAATTATAAACAATTATATAACCAGGAAAATTTTTGCTTTAGGTATGACTCCAATTGTATTTTGCTTCAGAGTTAAGTTTTATCCACAAGATCCATACAGTTTAAAAGAAGAAATAACCAGGTTAGTAAGAATAAACCTTTTTCCTTGATACTTGTAATTCATTATTTTTTAATTCTAAATTGATCATTTCTTTCATATTAGGTACCAGATTTTTCTGCAGTTGAGGCGGGATCTCCTTCATGGACGTTTGTACTGCTCTCAAAGTGATGGTGCAATGCTTGCTGCTTATATAATTCAATGTATGTTGCATTTGTAATACTTTAAAATAATTTGAAAGGCATGATAACAGATTTTAACATTTACCAAGTAATCATTATATAACATATTCTGTATGAGTGTATAGGATATAATTTACAAGAACGGGAGAAATAAAAAGAATTAAAAATGTGTAATGCATACATCATTAGAAAGTTTTATTGAGATGTAAGATGATTTGATAATGCAATTTAATTAGTTTTTAAATTAAACTTATTTGGTTTCATTCATGATAAATGTTATATTTAGTGTTTTTAGAATTTTTTCCTATTTTATAGTATTTTCTAAGATTTTACTTGTTCATTGTTAATTATATTATGCTGATTTTTTAAAAATAAGTTAAACTCTGTTTAAAATAAATAATGTGTGTACATTTGAATATACTCAAAGTAATGCATTTTAAATGGTAAAGAACATCCTTACAAGTTTAGGCCACCAAGTAAGAAAGAAAATTAAACTTTATAATAAATTAAGAAAAAAATTTCTAGTTTCTATGAAAAATGTACTTTAAGAATAATGTTCTAAGAATTTTAATGTTACTTTGTAGAATACTTGAAGGGCTTAATTGATATAATTTATGTACTGCAAGGAAATTCATTCCAAGAAAAAATCTTATATTTATCAAAGTTAACTATGTTCTACTATTTTCTTTCTGTTTATTCCTATGAAGATTTTATTAAAATTAAAATACATTTTTGAAATGTCTTTGACATTGTTTAGGATTGACAACCAAAAGAGATTATGAAAACTTATTTACGTGGCTTTTTGTTTTCTTTGCCAGATTAATGAAAAACTAGATTAATATAATTTTCCAAACAGTAACAACAAACTCCACTTTTAACAGCACTGTTTAAACAAGCAACAAATTTTATGTACTCTCAGAAAATTTCATGCTCCCTCAGGGATAAAATCAAAGAAAAAATATAATTTTAGAAGAGTGGAAAAGCAGTAGATACTCCCTTTATAAATAAATTAAATAGAATGCATAAAAAAAGGAAATATTTTCATATATTTTCCTCTATAAAAATAAAAGTTAGCAAAAAATACTTTCATGAGTACCAACCGTAACTCCCTCTACCTAGTCATTTATCTTAAAATTATAAGTCCCACATGTATCCCTCTCATTCTTAATACCATGATCCTTGTTTTATAATACCTTAGGCAATGTTTGTGTTTATTCTGTGGATAGCATTTTTTTTTGTTGGGGGTTGAAAATTCAGCACCTTATGATGGCAATTTTATTCAGTTGAAAGGAATGTCAGAAGACTAAACCACTCTGCAAACCTCTACACCTCTTCATTGACCTCTTATCAAAAAGAGATGAGTATCATCCAAAGCCTACAAATCAGAAAGGCTCTTGCAAAGGACTCAGTTTAGAAATTGTACTCTAAGTCCTATTATTAAATGTAATAACTCACATGTGACAAATTGTAATAAGTTCATCACACTCGGCTTTTTCTTAGAAGAATGGAAAAATCTCTCATAACAGTTGTATCCAAACCAAAGAAAGTTCCTAAATTTTCCGACAACTGTAGATTGATTAGTCTCATCAATTTTTTTTTTATGGGGGGAAATAACATTTTCTGACTAGAATCCTGAACCACCATGAAAAACATATCCATACAGTATCTCATCATGGTTTTCAAAAAGAAACCTTCAAACAACACTTGCTTTTTTATGTCTGTGATAAATCATTAAAATATTTCAAAACTACTTCAGCTATAGGATCTTTTAAATCAAAATTAAAACACTGTTTCATGTACCAGCCATGCTTCTGCTTCCAGAAGACATATTAGCCCTGTATAATATTTACTCAAACGATTTTCCATAATATCTTACTGTCCCAATACAGCTTTCTAAGGATGACTCAGCTATTTTAGCAAATAATCAAATCCTGAATGAAATTAAATGGACAATTCTTTTAATTTCATTCATTTTTTTCATTAAAAATTTTTGGAAAACAATTAATCAAATGACATATTGTAGTCAATGCATAAGTTTAATACAGTCATCCTTTGTAATCAGCATTCTTTTGCAATCCTGGATCTCTTCTATTTCTTCAATAGATCTGTAAATTAAGACTTGTGAAACTAAATATTGCAGATTCATTCTCGATGACAAGCTTAACTTAAAAACACATACCATAAAAATGTATGACATTCTGAAAAAAATTATTTCATTATTTATTTTATCTGTAAAATTTCAAAACTCTCACTTCGTATATAACAAACTTCTTATTTACTAGTAAATTCTCCAGCCTATTTCATTGTATGCCTGTCCTACATGAAGCTCGATAGCAAATATTCATATCAATAAGACTCAACTAATTTAAAATAAAGCCTTTCAAACCATAGCCAATGCACTTTCTTTCATTCCATGTCACCTCATGAAGGATTGAATATTTAACACATCCATTCTTTCATTGCTGAATATTCTGAAAAAAAAAATTACTTTTATTCTTCCATCCTATCCCCTGCTATTAGTGCCCAAAATAAACAGCCCCCTCCCCATTGCTTCTCTTTAAAAGGAGATGACCTTGTGCAGCAATACAAAAATGCTCTTTTTGTAATCATTTATTTCTGTTACATTTTTTCTCTTCTCTCTTACCTTTTCCCCTCAGAATGTTTAACACCTCTCTCCTTGCCATCTGCTGAATTCAGCAGGTTTTTTAATACTCCTTCTCACAGCACCTGCTATCACTTCATTACAGTAAAATACACTGGCTCTTCATATGTTTATATATTTTGGATCAATTTCTTTGAAAAAAGTATGCACTCTAAAAACTGACTACTTTTATCAATCATTGCTTAACCATGCCCTATTACTTATAGTGATGATAACTTTATCACCCATGATCAAACCAAGTTGCAGTCAGGGCCTTCTGCTAGGAAAAGGTTTTTTTTTTAATATAAGAAGTCAATCTCAAACATACCAGCAAACAATAGAATTTTAATCAGTAACTTTAATTTATAAAAAGTATGTACTTAACTGCAAATTTGAGTTTAAAAACACAATGCTGAGTTGTTGTGAAATCTAGTGATATAAAAAAAGCTAAAAATAGCCTTAAAAAACCATTAAAACTAATATTTTCTGTATATTCCTAATTATTTCCATAAATTTAAACATAAATGCATAAATTTAAAAAAACATAACATAGAAACCCTATTCTTTCACCTAAAATTGGTCTACTACCCCAAAACATGAAACTTTCATTTGTTTTTACATCAAAATTTGCAGAAAAAAAGTATTGAAAAAATTCTAGAAACTTAAGGGAGGAGATTTAAAAAAAAATTCCTAATACTGTTTTCTTTAGTCATTCTTTTCACCATTGGAGAGGAAATATTGATATTGAAATTTTTATTTTATTGTAAATTTTTTGTCAAAGTTCCTTAAAAAAATTTCCCACTAGACTAACCATAAAAAATATCCCCAAAAAGCAAAATTCATAATTTTTAAAAAAAGATTTATCTAACAATGATGATTTTTTCAGTGAGCCTTTCATCATTATAAAAAAAAAAAAGTTAATAAAAAGTTTTTCTAAATGAATTAATTTAGTTTATAATCATTTCACATGAGTATTGCCAGAATAATCTCCTTGTAAAGATTGCTATAAAGATATATTCATTTTATATAGTCAGAACTCATCAAACTCAGTAATCCCCTATAAGGGGGGAGGGGCACAGCAATGATTAAAATTTTTTAAAAAAATGGATTGTTTTGTACAAACAAATGTCACAAAAATCTGTTTCAAAATGGATTTTTATTTTTATTTAGCTGAGCTTGGTGATTATGATCCTGAGGAGCATCCAACCTCTTATGTATCAGAATTTAAACTTTTATTAAAGCAAACTCCAAGGTTAGAAGAAAAGATCGCAGAAATTCATCAAACACAATTACGGTAAGTAACTTAAAATAAAGTAAAATGTTTGCTTTACTTTCATATAAAACTCATATGAAATAAATTATTTAAATATATTAGGACTTTGAAAACTTGAAAAATATGATTATTCAAAATAGTTGGAAAGAAAATATATGAATGCTATATTAACATTATTTTAAAAATCATACTAGAATAATAATTTTTAGCTTGAACTGATTAAAGTGTAGTATGGGGGGGAGCCCTTTGCGGTGTCAATGTCCTTTGGCGACCAAAATCGATCGCCAAGCTACTTCGCTTAGTGATAGGTGTCTAGAAGCCAAAATGAATTTGTTATCTCACCATAATATCTATATAAAAATCGCCAAATCCAAAAGGCCCCCCTATACTACACTTGAGCTTCTTGAACTTATCATTTTTTAAATTAAAATAGAAGTTTGTTTATTTTTAATAAAATATTCTAACTTTTAACAGGGGCCAAGTACCTGCAGTTGCAGAAATGAATTTTTTACGTAAAGCATGTTTGCTTGACACTTATGGTGTTGATCCTCATCCTGTTAAAGTAAATATAAACTTTGATTTTGTGATCTAATTTTGCATGCAATTTACCTATTTAATAAAATATTTATATACTTTAGAACTTTCAAAATTAATCCTGTTTTTATCATCCTGTCAGTCATATGTACAAGAGTGAGACTTGGGGATTCAAATCCTTCCCATATACCGAGAGATCTTTAATTTTTAGCATAAAGATCACGCTTTGGTCTTTCTACTATGTTGTTTCCTTTTAATGTAAATCTCTTCCACACAAAAGTAATCTGTATAAGCTACCGTGTTCTTACCTGCACCTACCTACATGCTGTTCAATTATGCACAAGTTGGAGAGCAAACCCGTTATATGTTGAGCATATTTTTTAAGTTGTGTTTTGTCCATGTTCATTTACTGTAAACTTAACCTCTCTATCTTGAATCAAGTTCATTTTATCATTTGAGGTAGAGGGCATGGATTTTGGTCTTCAATCATATAATTTTTATTATAAGTTCCTTTTTCTTCTTTTTTATTGTGATTGTAGCTTATAAAAAATTAGTGTCATTTATATTGAAAATAAAATTTCTTATTGAGTAGAAAGGGTCAATTACTTTGAATTGATTGGGTAAATGCAGTAGATTTTAGAGGGCAATATTCTTTTCTTAATGTAGTGACTCTTACTATGTTTGCAAGCATAGTGTTTTGGGTGTGATTTCTGCAAAGAGTTTCAAAGAAATGAAATGCATCTATGAACCATTGTATTCTGCTTTTTTCTGTAAGGTGATTAGCTTATTTTAAACTGTTAGCATCTTACAAAAGTATGTTTAATATACTTCTGTACACCATAAAATCCGGTGTATAACATGCACTTTTAACACAAAAAATATGATTGAAACTTATGGGCGTGCATTATACGCCAGGTATAAAAAGGATGGCCTTAAAAATAACAAAGACAAGCACACAAAAAAAATTTACTTTTGTAAGTATCAAAATACTGTTTATTTAAAAGAAATGACTTGCTTTATGGACTAAAAGAGTTGCAGTTCTAAAAGAAAATATTTTTTGCCAAAAGTTTGGAATAATACCTCAAATTAAAGGACTTCAAAACTTAAGAGCAATGTATACTAATATTTCAGATTTCTTTGCAAAAAAGGGAGAGCACACTATATGGTGAATTACCTTAAAATTAAAAAGTTAAGCTTGAAAGTAAAGGTGCATGTCAAACGCTGGATTTTACGGTGTTTATTAATTGTTGTATATATATTTAAATGTGGATTTTTCTGAGTTGAGTACATTATTTTTTTATCAGAAATTCATGTTTCAAACCATTGAAAATAACTCTTTAACATTTTTATTTTTCCTTTAAAGGATCATAAAGGTACACAGCTTTATTTGGGAATCAATTATGCTGGTATTCTTACATTTCAAGGAAGTAGAAAAACTCATCATTTGAAATGGTGAATGCATTTACTTTTTCAGTTCAAATACTTTAATATATTTTTTTTTTAACTATATGACTTTTGATCAATTACAGAACAAACTTGTATGTTTAAAAAATTTATAGGAATAAATAAAAATGAACATTTTTATTTTAATAAAAGGTTTCAAAAAGTTTTTAACATTTTCTTTATTTTCAAATTGTAAATCTTATTTTCATTTAATATTGAGATTTGTCAGATTTTAAAATGTTGCTTGAGAAATGTTTTTTACAACTACCAAAAAATCTTTCAGTTTTTCATCCATCTTTTCATAGACAGACAAATAATAGAGAATTTACTTTTATTAAGTATGCACTATAACTACTTAAACTAAAATCCCTATAATAACTTTTTAAAAAATGTTAGTTAAATTTAAGAATTCTAAGTTAAATTAAAATTTCTATTGTTCAAAATTCCTGTGTTTAAAATGGTATGTTTAATCTGTAAATAGAGTGGGTAGGAGTTATCTGCTGATTGGTTGAACTAGTAGGAAAGAAAAAGTAAAATAGGATCAAAGAACTTGCAGTTCTCTGATCTAAGTTTAAGCAAGATTTTTGCACATTACCAAGGTCTATTATTATAATTTGCCTATTGAACGTAAAAATATCTCTTTAAATACATATTTATTTGGCTTAAAAATGGGAATGTAAAATAGATTAGAAGATAATTTAGTGATTTCCGGAATCCTTTTCATCTCTTTTCTTCATTTGAAATATTTATTGTAGCTGTACTTATAATCATTTATTTCTCTTGAGTTATAAATTTAAAAAAATGTGGAATAATTAGCTAATTTGTTGACTGTAATGTTTTAGTTTTTGATTAAACTTTATTTAGTTTCTTTAAAATTCTTTTTTTAATTTTAATCATAGGCCTGACATTCAAAAAATCAATTATGAAGGGAAAATGTTTATTGTTCATCTTCTGTTTAATGAGGTAGGTTGACATATAATTATTATGTATATTTTTGGAAGAGTACTTTTAATGTTATTAAAATTTTCAAAATCTTTTGGCTCATAGTTAATTTTATAATGCATTTATGTATGTAATTCAAAATTTCATTGAAGAAGTTTATATAACCAAATACATAAAAGTAGTTGAACCCATATGAAGACCATTATTATATTTTTACAAATAATTTATATCAATTTTTTCTTTAAAACTACCATATTTTCCAGTCCGGAAGACTTTTTTAAATTCCAAAATATGCCCAAAAATCAACCTACATCTTACGAGCCAAGGGTACAACTTGATTCTCTATGATGCAAGCTGATTTCCCACTGAAAATAATGTTCAATATTTTCTTTATACATTATAAAGCATAGAAAATGGTTCCCTTTATTACAATTTATTATTAGTCTAGGTTTTGAGCCAATAGTAAACAATTGTTTTAATTTTTTTGACAGTACTTCGTAAGAAACCCCATAATAAACTGTATATGTACACAATGTAGCATAGTGTAGTTCAGAGGTGGGCAACCCATGGCACGCGTGCTACATTGTGGCACGCGAGGACTTATTGAAAAATTACAAAAATATTACTGAATTAATTGAATTACAATGGAAAATTATCACGAAGGAAATTAAAGAAAGAAATCACGAAGAAAATTTTCAGCATGAGATTTTAAAGGCGTTAAGCAAGACTTTTTTCTTTTCTTTAGTATAGTGCCAAAAATGAGATCATGCTCCAAAACTTACAATTCCACAGCACTGCAACGTTCCGAGAAAAATGTTGAGTAACATGAGACTAAAAACAAATAAATTATCTCTCTCTCGGACAGTCGAATCTGCCCAAAAAGTCACCCTCTCCTGGGGTCGTTTTTTTTTTTAACTTCTCGGATTTCCACTCGAATTTCAGCTTCCCTTTGCAGTGCCGAAGTTTTGAATTTATAGCTATTGGCGATCAGCGCGATGTCAGATAAAAAGGTTTTTCTGAAGGTGTTGGCTATTTAGGTTTTCTGTAATGTGAAGAAGTAATTCTGCCATATATTAGGAGAGCAGTTGTTGATACGGTAGAAGTTATTCTAGTTGCACAGCCTTATAAAGCAGAGGGAGTGAGAACTTGCATATGTGACTTATCAGAATGCTGGATTCAGAGCCTAGAAAATTTGTAGCGTAACATCGGCAAATTGTTTCTAGTTGTCAGACTCAGTTGATTTTAAACTCTTTTTTGCAAGACGTTAAGCTTTTTTCCTTTTCTAAAATTGTTTTTAGATTGTAGCATTAAGCGTAGTTGCCTAAAATTTTTTACTTTCAATATGTTTATGAGTAAATCTTTGACATCGAAAATTAATTATCAAGAGGATATTGCAGCACCTGATTTTAAAATTGTCTGGTAAGAGCATTACTTGTTTACACATCAAAATGCTTCCAAACATTTTTGTTTGATATGTGGAATTTGTTATAAGAGTTCCAAAAAAATTTAATTTGCATCATTTCAAACAACTGCATAGTGATTTCAAAAGCAAATATCCTGTCGGATCAAATTTGCGAATGGAATTTATCAATGAAAAAAAAAGAAATCTTTAGCCAGCCAACAATTTTTGTTCCAGAAGAGAAATGATGAAATGGAAACTATGGTGATGGCTTCTTATGACCTTTCTTTGTTGTTAGCCCACAAGAAAAAACTATATTCTGATGGAGAGGAGAAAATAAAAAAAGTAGCTTTTTAATTTTTGGCCGAAAATTTCGGTGATGTGAATGTCAAAAATATAATTGATAAAATAGCTTTGTCTAGAAATACCATCATGCGTCGTATAGATGACATGGGCCAGGATGCTGGAACGCAAATTGTCTCTGAACATCAAAATTGCAAATACATGGAAACTGATATCGCAGTTAATGCACAGCCAAGCATCTTTGAGCGTTACACGAACAACAATTTTGATACTGTGGAAGAACTTCTTGATTTGCGCCAACTAGTTTTAACTACAGGTGAAGACATTTTTAAGGAATTTTAAAACGTAATTGAATTTAACAAAGTAGAATGGACAAAATTAGACAGTATTTGCTCAGATGGAGTGCCTTGCATGGTTGGGAGAATAAAAGGTCTTGTTGCATTGCTTGAATATTATTTGGGAAGAAAAGTTTTCGTGTATATCATTGTATTATTCATAAAGAAGCTCTTTGTGCCAAGAATTTAAACTTGTCTTCCGTTGTTGACCTGTGGTGTGCTGTATCAACAAAATACAAGCTCGTGCTCTGAAACGACAAAGATTTCATATGCTTTTCCCCAAAGAAACGGAAGAAAATAGTGAGTTACTCACTCCTTCACCCTAGTGTACACTGACTTTCCAAGAAAAGTTCATTTGCGAGATTTTGGAGTTTGAGGGAATGTGTTTTAGAATATCTGGAAGAAACAATGAACTTCCCAGTGAATGCTCGCTCCTCAGAAGTGAAAGTTAGCTGTGGAATTGAGCTTTTCTTACTGATATAATGGAACATTTAAACAATTTAAATTTAAGATTACAGAGAAAAAATTGTATTTTTCCTACCCTAGTTGGTCATATCTTCTTTTGTGAACAAACTTTTGATTTTTTGTTTGGATTTTGGAGGGAAAAAATTAACTCATTTCTCCTTTATGCAGGAATTATATGCCAAAGCTAGTAATGCTCTCAACTTTGATAGATTTAAAAATTTAATACCCATTTTGCAGGATTCTTTCAGTGCCAGGTTTGAGGATTTTAAAGATGATCAAAAAAAGTACCGAACTTTTCACAAATCCTTTTTCGATTTCTCTTTCAAGGCATTAATTGTTACCCACCTCAGGTACTAATTGAAATTATTGATCTACAGCACCATATTACTCTGAAGAGCAAATATAATGAATTATTTTAACCGCAAATGATCCGAATTGCATCGAATTTTGGAAATTTGTGCCACCAAACAATTTTTCAAATTTACATGATTTGGCAGTCAGATATTGTTGTAGGTTTGGATCAACATATGTTTGTGAAGAAATGCTTTCTGTTATGAACGTAATTAAATAAAAATATTGTTCAAAATTAACTGGTATGCACCTAAAACACTTTATTTTGTCAGCATCTTCAAGAACTAATCAAAATATAGATGATTTAGTAAGAAAACTACAAATTCAAAAGCCTCATTAAGAAAGTATATATATATATATACTGACTGCTTAATCTATACTAATATATAAAAAAAAGAGTTTGTGTGTTTCAGCTGTTCTGGCGAACTTAAGCAACTCAGAAGAATGAAACTTGGCATGTAGAAGCTATAGGTCATTATGCTATTAACCTCGAAAAGTTTTTTTTTTCGAAATTTGCTTAAGATTTTTTTTAAATTCAATTTGTATGCGATTTTTCAACTAAATGGAGATATGACGTCATCAGCCCTGTCAAGTCTTAACTTTGCGAAAATTAATGTTTCGAGCAGTTTTGGAGCGGATTTTAGCACATTTTATTGCAAATATATTTATTTATGGTTGTATTTCTTCATTTTTTTTTGCTGTGTGGAGGAATTACGTTTGTTTTTCGAAAAAAATCGTCCTCAAAAAATGTTTTTTCTGAATTTTATTTTTTCGATTGGCAACACTACTTTGATAACAGTAGATTTTCAATGTTTTATTCAATGTTAACACTCATAAAAAAATTATTTTTAACTTTTGGATACACTGCCCTGTAATGGCTGAATCCTCTTTAAAATATATCATGTTTGCAAAAAGAAGCTGAATTTTATTTTTTTAAAAAATTTAACCCATGCGATTCAGCTAGTAATCATATAAAACTAAATGTTACAAATGCTTATTTTTATTTTGTACCTAAGCTGGCTGATTGATCCTGTAAAAATTTATCAACAGAAAAGTATAAGTTTCTACTTTTGTTTTATTTGTTATATAATTTTTTTTTTTTTACATTTTCATTACACAGAACTTGCATTTAAAAATATGTTTTTGTGTAAATAACTCATAATAAGCCTATAAATAACATTTTTTCCCTTTTGTATGTATTTTAGTTTGGCGGAAAAGTTGGAAGTGGCACACGTAATTTTTTTTAATCAGATTGTGGCACTCTTCCAAAAAAGGTTGGCCACCCCTGGTGTAGTTTAATATCATGTTCCTTGTTACACTGTAGGCCATGACACTGAAAATAGTTTAAAAAGTAACTTTTTTAGCACTTAGGTGCAACTCAAAACTGCTATTAGATGCATGGTTTTTATAAAATGGATTATAGTTTTAAAGTAAATAACACTACTTCTTGTTCAAAATCATGCAAATTCTACAAAGAATAAACATTGATATATTTGTTAATTTTTTTAATCTAGCAGTTCTGTTTTCTTTCTATAGTGTTATTATTAAAATAGGTACTTTTATCCTTTTAATTGTGAACTAAGTATTTTTTGTAAATTCTAACCTGTGATAAATCACAGCACATTTTATGCATTGGATAATAATTCAATTATATTTATTGGTCTATTTTTAAAAAAATGTATTTCAAAAATCTAATTGTTTCCTCTTGTATCTGACTTTTACAAGTTAAATATTTGGATATTATTGTAAAAAATTGTATTTATAATAAGTGTCAAAGTGCTTATGTATCACTATAAATGTACTATTACTAGTTTTATCTAAATATTTCATTGAGTATATTCACATGCATTTAAAAATGAATATTTTTGACAGTCACATAATTACATATATTTTTAAATATTTATTCATGATATTTTAATTTGTGTACATCTTTTTTTTATAGGATGCTAGAACAAAGGTATGCCTTTTAATCTTTTAATTTGGTTTGTTCTGCTTTATTGTTCACTGTAATTTCAACAGTAGGTTTTTAAAAATTTAATATTAAAGTAGCTGTATGATATTTTTTCTTGTAACTATTTAATAGGTATCCTCTCATTTCAATACATGTTAAAAAGTACTAAAATGCCTGTTTCACTTTGACAAAAGTTACTTTGATTATCACAAAAATGCTCAAGTGCCTAAAATTCATTCCCTTTGTGGCAGTACTTAATATAATTTTTTTTTGTTTTATTTACCCTTTCATCTGTGTACCGAAGAACATCTGATTGAAGGATTTGTTTTGTTAAATAATATCTCCTAAAAATTTGTAAAATATTTCTATTGTCCTTCAAACTTTCATTGCTTAACCTCCAGTTAAATGTTTATACTAATAAAAATAATTTTATTGATTTCTTGTGTATACTGCATTATAAATCTAAATTTTAATAGCAGATCTGAATTTTTTTTCAGAAGAAACACTTAGTTGGATTTAAATGTCCCTCTCAGGCTGCTTGTCATCATTTATGGAAATGTGCTGTAGAGCAAAGATATTTCTTTACGTAAGTAATCTGTAAAAGAAGAAAAAAAGCTGTTATATGTAATTTTATTTGTATTTCAGAGCTCATTTTAGAACTCTGTGGGGTGTCTGTTTATGTGTTAATTACATAGTGGCTTAAATATTTTTCGTGATAAATTTTATTACTACTTTTACTCATTAAGTTAAGTAAAATATTAATTTTCTAATGATTATAAATTATTATTATATAAATGGAATTAATTTTTTCTTCCTAATTTTATTCACGAGCAAAATTTGCTATTTTTTTAAAAAATGAAGTGCTTTTTAATTTATGTTTAAATTTTCCTTTTTTTTTTCTTTTTCTAAATGAACAAAGAACCACTGTACTTCATAACACAGAAATATTTCCAAAGAATATTTAAATTAATGATAAAATTCTTTTTTATGTACTTGTAAACTGCATCTGAGTATTTTTTTCAATGCTAACATTCTACTTTTTTTTATGATAATAATGAAAAATTATCTCACAATGACAAAAAAAAAAAAAAAAAAAAAAATTATTATTACAAAAGATCTAACACTATGTAATTTCTTATGCAATAATAATTATGGTTTAAAAATCGTCCATGTCCACAAATCATTTAAATATTTTTATTAAAATAATATAAATAAGTAACAATTAACTTGTGTTAAAAGTAATATATTTGTTATATAAAAATAAGAAGATACAATTTCATATGTATAATTGAATAACTTTTGTAATGATAATCAAACTAAGTATTTATATTAATCTGTTAAGGCAGCATTTCTCAACTGTCTTTTGCATGGGGACCCTTTAGGCCACAGTAGCCAAGTGGTTGTAGTCACAAACTCATGGCTAGTGTTATTTTTGTTGAATCTTTTTATGAGTTCTGATGAGATTATAGACCTGCCATGTAGAAAAGCTGATACACATTAAATTCATCAGAATGCAGAGCTCTTGCATTGGTATGGTGGGGATGTTTAAAAAGTGCCTGCTTTCTCAGATGTTGTCCTCATCACTTGAGCAAAACTCAAAATTATGGGGTTATCACAAACAGCTCTAGTGTAGCCTTAAAATATGATATTACTGAAAAATACATAAAATACATTACTAAAAAACATAAACTACTTATCTTTAATGGTGGAAAAAATCAAATTTTCACACATTCTGTAAATTTTACCATATCTTGCAATAGAGACATTTTAACAGCATTTTTATTAGAATTACTTGAAGAAAGGGCTTAATTATATATTCCACTTTGATTTTCATGGGAAAATTTTAAAAAGTCAAATTTTTGTCTTTGAAATTTGAGTGTTAAATTTGAAATTAGAGAGTACCTCTCAGCAAACAACATGTTCAAATCTAGGGACATTCTCAATGGTTAGGAATGAAAATCCTTATGACAAATATTCTTCACAATATTTCCTCATTTTTCCCAGCTTCCAAACTAGATGTTTGATTCACTAACATATGAGAAAAGTTTAGATTGCTTCTTGCAAAATCTGATATTTAATGATAGAATGGCATCTGTATTAGATGCTAATTCAGGAATTTTTCTTTTCTTAATAGTATCATTTTTTAACCATTGATCCATGCTAAAAATATACTTGTGATGATAATTATAAAACTATGGAGCTATTCACTTTGAAAGAAAGTTAGGGTATGATTAAAAACAATATGATAAAAAGAAGTGATAAAGCAGTGTTGCCAACTGCATTGAAATCCATTACAGTATGATTACTAAATTATTGTATATTTATAAATAGTACAATGTGGTATTTTGTGATGCAATATTTGAAAAACAAATAAAATCATTTGATTTTATTTTAGTTGTATAATTTAAGAACTGCTTTGCCATATAAAAATATTTAGTAAATAAAGATTTTACATGTAATAAAAAGAAGAAAGTATTAACCAGAAGTTGTGAAATCATATAAACAAAGAAACTGTCATATGCACTGAATTACATAATATGAGATATATAAAAGTTATATCATCACAACTCCTCCATAGTTAGTATCTTCTCTTTTTCTCTTGTTAATCTATTTATTAATTTTCACCTATGCATCCCCCCCCCACACACACACTTTTAAGACTATTTCATGTTTCCCTGGGATTATGCATTCCATAGGTTACTTAATACTTTGTTAAAGGATTGGCAGAATCATATGAATTTTAACTTTAATTTTTTACTCATAATAGTATATTAAGTAAACTTTTAATTTGTTTTATAGAATGGAGTCATCAAGTGATGTTCCAACTGTAACAACTAGTGGTGGTATATTTTCAAGAGGATGCAAGTTTAGATATAGGTATGGCTGTCACATGTCTCTAAACTGACTGATTTAGTCATATATAATTCTATGTAGTCTATAAGCATATATATGAAGCAGGAGAAAATTAAATTTTTCTTAAGAAAATCTTTGTCTGTTTCTTTTTTACTAACAATTTATTGATATATGAAAGTATTAATGTAAAAAGTTTTTTACTTCAATTTCTTTTAAATTTAATTTTTTTAAATTTCTTGATGAAATTAAATACTTTTTATCTATGATGTAAATTTTTTATGGGTTTCTTAATTGATAAAATTTTTATTGTTCTACTTGTCGTAGCCTCTCGCTACCCCTAAGATTCTCAACTCCCCTTCGGGTATTACCCGAATCTGAACGTGTTGATTGGTTAAATAATTCAGTAGTCATTTTTACAAATCAATCTTATTTAATGATTTTTTTAATTAAAGAGATTACACAAATACTATTCAATTTTAAGAACAATAAAGCACAGTGGAGAATGAGAAGGGTTCAATAATAGTGAACGACGGAATCCGATTTGAATCTACGAAAGATCGACGCATACAATTACAGCTACACACTTATACTTAATTGTAATCTATAAAACTAACCTGATTTCTTATGCTATGGCAGGTTCGTCTAGTTGGTTCTTTAAGATCTTGATTGGGTCAACTGGAAGTAGGATTCCTTCTTTAAGATGCGACTTATTTCTCAGCTATTCCCGAAGTTCTTCTACGAACTAATTTTATCCACGATGGTGCGTTGGATTCTATTCACAACATCTACGTTTACACTTGAAAACACTTTCTCATTTCATTTCATTCTCTCTTCTAACTCGCTAAACCCGAACTTATATAAAATATCTCATTTGCATAAATCACGCTTTGGCTCCCGGTGGAGATTGGTTGAAATAAATAAAACATTAAAGAATATACAAGAAGGTTAGTGAAACGCGTAAGAACCCGTCACATACTTATTTCTAAAAATTTTACTCATACTTTTCCTAAAAATTATTCTTTATATATATAATAGTTGTCTGAAAATTATGATATATTTTTATAAATTAGTAATAAATTATGTTTTCAACATACTTATTTCAGATGTCATAATTCAAACAACATACTATATATACTTTTTTTTATATTTAAGTGTTGTTTAATATTGAGATAAAAAATGAAGTAATACTAATGTACTATTTGTAAAATAAATGTCATTTATTCTGTTGTTGTTGCTAATGCCACCTGTCTGACGTAGTCAGATCGAGGCCCACGAAATTCATCATGGCATCAGGCTAGATAGTACGCCTGTCGTTAGCTGTAACTTTGAGCATCATACAGATGACAGTACAATTTGGATCGGTTCCACCCCAATTTTGAGGGAGAACATCCTGGGAGTGGTCGGGGGCCACCCACCTCTCTTCCCCTTCCACCAACCTCACGAGAGGACATGCGGCTCGACGGCTATTTAGAGTACCCCCATGTCGTGAAGGCACTATACATTTACAAACTTCCATGCCTTATCTGGGACTCGAGCCCAGGCCCACAGCAGTCAGCGTCGCTAACCACTATACCGGTTGGGCAACTTTATTCTAAATAATTGTATCGAGAGAGATGTTTAACAAAAATTTTAAACTATTGCAAATTTTTTATACTGATATTCCAATAATGGCTCAAGATACTGGCATCCCATAACATTCCTAAATAATTCTAGTTATTAATATTTTAGTATAGAATTTATGAGCATGGATATTTTAGCATTATTTAAAATATATATTTCTTCATGATTTTCAATATATATATTATATATCCTTATGAATGAATGCAGCAATGACAGCATACTATTACATTTTCCACAGTTTAAATTTGTTTTATTAATCAATTTTGTGATGCATATATGTTTATGTATTTTATTTAAAAATTTTGACAGGCAGAATTATTCTTTGGGTATGAGGACTAGTCATAACTGAAAGAAATCAAATGTAAATTCAAAATAATTATTTTAATTCAAATTTCTTATATAATAATTTTTTCTTCTAAAAATAACAGATGAGGTTATGAAATTAATAAGAAAAAAGTAAATAAATATGGCATGTAGGTGAGAAAAATAATAAATACTTGTCATTTTTGATTAAAATGAATTAGTTATAGATATCATCTAAAATATATCAACTCTTGTGGTGAAAATATTTTACATACTGGCCTAATCTGACTTTTAGTAATTTTTTACATTTCAAATCCTTATAGGGAGTGTAGATTTTAAATTACATCTGAAATTTAAACTTGTACATAACTTTGCATTTTCGTTATAATGTATTGGAAATGTATATTATTTTATAAACTTATGTAAGAATTCTCTTTGTGCATTAAAATGTTTTTGTATTATTTTGCAGTGGTAGAGTGGAAAAAGAAATAGTTGAAGATACTAAAAATATCTTAAGAGAACAACCCCAATTTCAGCGTTCATTCACAAGACCACCATCATTCCGCAAATATATTGATGGATATTCAAGTTCACCATCGACATCACCTAGAGATGAGCATGTTGCTAATGGTAGGAAATATTTTCTGACAAAATAATCAAGTATAGATTTCATCACACAATCAGAAAAAATATATATATACATCATATAATTTAATGATTCAGTATATATTTTTTATAAATATATTGATTATAAAAGGAGCTAAACTTATTTGAAAATATTGAATTTCAATCATCGGAATCAATTTATAAATTAGGAAAAACGTTCGTATGTAATATAAAAACAATGAATCTGAAAGCTAAAATTCTATTTTGATTTTAGTTAAATGTAATAAATCAAACATTCATTTAAATGAAAAATAAAATTATAAGTTCCTTTGAATTTTCCTTTTCTAGTTGGCTAGATTTTAAAGCATTACATATTTTTTAGACATATTATCTGATTGTTACAAGTTGGCTTGCTGGCTTAAAAGTATCATGCTCACTTCTTAAGCCTAAGGTTGCGGGTTCAATCCCTGCTGAAATTAATAGTCTTTCTGGATGCAAAAATCACAGGCACATATGTAATATGATTTGTGGCTTGTGCAAGATCCCTTGAGTATCTGGTACTCTCAGCAAAATTAAATCCCAGCAATATTTAGCATCCAATGAGAGTTTGAAGAAAAATTAATTCAAGCATCCAAATTCGGTAGCCTTGTAGATGGTGCCACCATGAAATGGATCTCACATTTAGGGACTTGCTGTGTCTGCAAAGGCTTAGTTGCGAATATGCAGCCCATTAAAAAAAATTTTACTGTCACAAACAGTTTGCATATCTTTTTAAAATTGTTGCTTGTAATTTGCTTGATAATAATTGTTAAGCATATATAAAAAGTATTTTAGTTATTATATATCAGAGGTTCTCAAATGATTTTTCTGTATACTCTTTTGACTGTGACTAAGTAGTAATTCAAAATTACAAAGTCCATAACTTATAGTCTTCATGTTGCTACAAAGTGTGACAAAGAAACAATTAATTAGCTAAATTCTAATATATCTCCAAATTTAAAAAAAATTTCTAAACATTCATACATTGAATGTGTGTGTGTGTGATGTTAGCCAAAAATTAATGTGGTTTGGGTTTCTAACAAACATTACCAAAGTAGGAATATCAAATTGTTAGATGTTATGTTATGAAAAGAACTGCATTTTTGCCTTTAATTTTTTAAAGGAAAAGTCCAAATAATTTTAATTTGCTACTAGAAAATTTTTTTTATTTTTGAAAGATACTTTATCAGTTTCATTGCCTAAAAAATTGTCTTTTTTGTTGAAATTTTTAATGCAATAAAAATTAAGAGAGTAACAATAAATACAAAGAAAATTATTTAAGTAGACTTGAATATATATATGTTATACACTATATAGTTTTCATTTGTTTTATAATATACAAAAACCATAAAATTCATAAAAATTCTGATTAATCACTGATAGCATTTCTATTTGTGATAAACAGTTAAAAAAAAAATGAAAGCTGTCTGAGTTTAGTAAAAAAAAGTTGGATGTGTTCTTGGAAGATTTGATTGAGAAAGAATTACAGCTGTCACTTTCTCTCAAACTTTAAAAAGCTTCCTCTGTCTTGAATCAGATTTTTAAATATAGTGTGATGTTTCTACTGATAACATTTAATGTTGCATTCCAACTGAATTGTAGAAATAAATATTTCCACTTTGCTCATTCTGGCATTAAAGCAACCATTCCTCTCATAACTTCAAACTTTGCCTGGCCTTTTGTTCAAATAAATGTCCAAAATTAGACTAGAAGCTGCCTAAAATGCAAACAATAAATTTTCTATATGTCTTACTCTTTTAGTAAACATCCTATAGTAAGCAACAAGTTAAAATAAAATCAATCTCATTTTATTGGAATATTGCCTCATCTGAAAAGTCATTAGTAATATTTGATAGAACCAGAAACTATTCTTATTGTTGACTTTTGAGTAGAAATTGGGGATATCGTTGTTTGGTTGCCATTGGTCATAACCATTGATCAAAATTCTCTGTTCAAATCACAATTTTTTCAGGAATTAGCAAAAGTAATTGTTTTTAAGCATCAATGTTACATCCTTCTCAGGCAGAGTCACAGAACACTGGCATTACATACTCTGAAATCAGCCATTATGTATCACAATTCAACTGGGACTTTAGTTTCATATTTATTATTCTCCTTGGATTACATTCTATTTGGCATGAAGATTGTCATCTACAGTGATAGAAGTATTCTATAATGAAATAATCCTTTTCCCATGTGATTTTTTTTTTACTACAATAGAAATCTTAATAGGATTTAGTCCAAAGACTTCTGGTTACTTTTCAATATCCTTAATCAGTACTATTTTCCAATAACTCTAATAAATTATTCTTTTGTTTTCAAAAGATCTAAGTAATTATTTTTACAGCCTATGTAGCATTGATGATATCCATTGAAGTCTTCTATCTCCATACCAAGGTCTGTATGAAATAATCAAACATGTTGATATTTAAAATCAATACCAAAGAAATTAATGTCCCGACTAGCTAAAGCCATTAAACACACAGAAGATTTTGAGGAAGCAGCTCTCTATCAGAAAATCTCCTCATACTCACCTGTTTTTCTGACAGATGAAACATCACATTCTAGAAATATCCTCAAGTCAAAACCTGTTTCAAATATCTAGCCAAAGGCAAAAGTTATTTTCCCCCTGATACTGCAGAAAATACTCCAGTTTGTAGTGATAAAGGTACCATTTTGTACCACCTTTAAAAAAGATATAATTAACACTGTTAACTCATTTGGAATAATTAGCTGTGTTATGAATGGTGGATTCTGCACAATTTAATTTTTATTTATTTATTTATTTTTTTTAATTATTTTTTTTAACATTTATAAACCCCGTGCACCACAGAACGTATAACACGGGGGTAAACAACACAGACAGAAGAAAGGATTACAACACAAACACCCATGCCTTCTCCGGGATTCGAACCCAGTCCCTGCGGCACCGCAGTCAGCTTCACTGACCACTATACCGGATGGGCGGCAATTTTTATTTATTGTCAGCTCTTTTTTTTGTGATATAATGCAATATTCCATTCATTTTGAAATGTATTGTTTAATCTATTTTAATGGAACTCATGAACAAAATAAAAAAGTGTTTGTGATAAATAAAGCTGATGTTTATCATCTTTAATAATTTATACTAGCATTAATACAGCAAAAAGCAAATGCTTTTATTAAAAGCTTTTATTTAACTTACAATGTATGTATGTATGTATGTATGTATGTATGTATGTAATTTGTTCGGGTGGAATCTTGCAACTCAATTTTGAAGCTGATATCTTCCTCCCATTGAGCTGAAATTTTGTATACACGTTTAGTTTGGATGACAATGCATGTTTTGACCATTTATATTCCGATATTGAAATTAATTAAAAAGATATTAATTAAAAACGTTAAACTAGTTTTGGGCGCCAACTTGGATATATCTGCATTGTTGTAATAATTTTATTGTTACAACAATGACAAAAGTTGGCGTCAAAAATCGGTTTTCAGCCAAACTGGAATTTCATAACGTTGCACTATTGACAATATTAATTAAATTTGTCTAAAAAATAATTACATTTCTACAACGTAAAAATAATCTAATTTCTACAACGTATGCAATTTTTTTAGAAATTTCTATCTATTTTCTTGGATTTAAATTCAAAACAAAAAAGTAGAGCTATTTTTCAAGTAGATTTGTACATTGTATACCTTTCTCAACGCTGCCAAATTAAACTGAGATGGAGTATTGAAGAAATTCTTTAAATAATTTATCTAACTTTAATCTATGAAACTCAGACAAAAAATAATTACAGAATCGGAAAGATCCTTTTTTTTTATGTATCTTACCCATCAAAAGGAATCCGCTAGGAAAACAATAAGAGAAAAATATTATCTAGAAATGCAATATATTTTCGATTAAAAAAATAATTTTATAATAAAATAAAGGAATTTTTTAAAGAAATTTTCTAATTTTAAGCATACAAGTATTTTAAATATACCTCATTTTATCACCAGTAATCTAAACACACACTACGACATGTGTCCTTAAATTTAATTACAAATAGAATCTGTTAATTTTATTTGAATTTAATTATTGATTTTTTCAAAATCAAGTTTCTAAAGATGATCTGAGCAATTAGAAAAAAAAAGATTCTTACGTAGAAGATATTCAATGTGCAGCAAAAAATTATCATTATTTGATAAAACTTTCTTTTTTGATTACAAAATGCGTTTTGAGTCTTAAGCATTTTATTGATTAATACAAATATTTAAATGCCTTTTGAAGTTTTTAAATAAATAACTAAAATTTTCTTCTAATGTGTTAGTGATATATATCCCTTATCTTCAAAATATTTCAAATAAATAATATATTCTTTAAGTTTTTCAAAAATAGTCAAAATTTTAATTAAACATTTAATAACTTTGTCATTTATGAAGATAATCTCACTAAACCTTTTTTTTTTTCGTGTGTAGAACAATGTTACCCAAAATCTGCACGAAGATTGAAAAAATTGCTTAAAAATTACGGATTTAAAAATATTGTTTTTTTAGTCTAATACCATTTTGCAAGAATTAATTCAGCTAAACCAGGGATGGCGAACCAGCGTTCAATGAGTTGAACAGGCTGAGAAACCTGTCCAGCGATAACTAAAAAGTAAAAAATAAATTAAATGTAAAAAAAACTTTTTTAAGAACAAGCTTTTATTTAAACGCGCTAAAAAGAATAAAATAAACTTTTCCTTTAAAACTTTTTTTACTATCAACTTATAACGTCATTACACAATTTATATGATATAAAAGCTTGTCGCAATATTTAAGTACTCATATTGACTTAGTTTGAATTTTTAAAAACCAAAATCAATCAGGTAAAGTTATTTATTTTACTTGTTTATCTACTCAGGTATATCTCGCGACAAGCTTTTATATCATATAAAATGTGTAATGACGTTATAAGTTATTAGTAAAAAAAGTTTTAAAGGAAAAGTTTATTTTATTCTTTTTAGCGCGTTTAAATAAAAGCTTGTTCTTAAAAAAGTTTTTTTTACATTTAATTTATATACTTTAAATATTATAAACATATTGTTTTAATAATTTTTTCCTGAAAATTTTTGTGTTTTCAAAATGTAACCTCCCTCCCCCCCTTCTATTCTGAGAATAGCAATTCTAGAATCCACTGTTCATACATAATGTGAAATATTTTCATCTTCTTTCTTTCACATTTTTACTTGATATTGTAAAAGCTATTGTGCTGTTATTGACTATTATATATTATGCTTTTAATTTTGGGATTATCTGCATAGAAAAGGAATAAACATATTATAAGCAATATACTTATTCATAAGTATTAATATTATGTTGCAATATGAATGTTAAAGAATTTTAGTATGAGAAGAATTTATAACTAATTTTCATTCAATGTTTTTCAGATTATGGCAATGTAATGTACTCAAACCATGCTGTTAACAATGTTCATGCTGCTGTTAATGAGCAAGACTCAATCCAAGTAAATCACAGTTTAAGCTCACTACCACAGCAAAATTCTCCATCAGATAATTTGGATATATTAGAAGAAGAATGTGATTCTTATAATCCAACAGATACTGTTCTTTCTGAATCTCCATCATTCAGTAGCAATCAAGTGTCATGCAATAACTCTTTGATGAGACCAAACTCAGAGGAAGGGAATCATGATGACTCTGATTCTGTTGAAGAGATTCCTGAATCATCAGAAATGCAAAGTTCATATCAGTCTACAGTATTTAGGCAGGCTGATGATGTTGTACCATTGGATGTTAAAATTCCAAAGCGTAAAGTTCCAATGGCACAATCAACTGCTCTTCCTTTACATGTAAATGTGATGCGTGTGATTGTCTTAGCCTGCTTGTTTGTCTTACTTCTTCTCTCGTGCCTTTTGATTGTTATCATGGAATCAGATTCATCTTTATTCAGTGACATTCGCAAACTGCCAGAAATGATTATTTTGCGGCGAGAATATTATGAACCTGCTAAAGACTATATTGTTGAACAGATGAATTTTCTGTTCAAAAGATGAAAGTATTGAGCGGAGTATATTAAAAATATATCTTTTATTTCTTCATGTTATTCTAATGGAACAAAATGAGTCTTTCCAATTTATACATATATATGCAATTTTGCTTAATGTTACTGTTATGCATTTAATGCCAAAACTAAAAAGAAAAGAAAAAAAATATCAAAAAGCCCATATTCTTACTTTCTAATGGGCTGCATCTTGTTACATACAATGCATTTCAAATCTTTTTAATAACGCTAAAACTTAAGAAATGTATATCTTTTTAACCTGTAGTTAGTTTTTTAATCAAATAGGTTTATAAAAATATTTTGTGTTATTTCTTTTTTTTTTACCACAAACATATAAAAGTTATACCTATAAAATTTTCTTTAGGTAGAGCTTAATTGTAATCTTATTAAATAACTTTATAGCTTATGTTGTTTAATTTCTAAATTAAACTTGTTATCTTATTCTGTTACATGTATTTACTAATGTATTAAAAATTTTATTAAAATAACGTCTGTATGATTTTAGACATTTATTACTTGAGATGTATTGTAAATTTTTAACTAGTTTAAAAAATAGTTAATTTTTGATTTTTTTTAAAGTACTTTTAATGTAAAAAGTCCTTTGTACAGTAGAATAGTTTAATCTCTAATCATAAGGTAAAAGTATTAAAGAATTGATATTTAAAGATTTCTGTTATATATATATATAATGATTTTATTATATAAAATTGTAGAACATTTTAGTTTATTTATAAAAAAAAGATTTTCTCTAAAATTTTATATTATGTAAAAAATTTTGAAAAGTTTAACTTTTCTTTTGGATTTTTTTTTCTTTATTTAAAACTAGCTATAAATGTGTAAAATGCATTTGTATATACATGTTTATGATGTATATTATTCTTGGCATCTTTAAATTTGTAATAAGGTCAGAGTTTTTTTTATTTTTATAGTTTTTTTTAATTCTTTTCTATATGTTTTTGTGTTATATATTTGTCAACTTTAATTATAGAATGAGTTAACTACCGGTGAGAAAGTTTTTATATAAATAATTTTATATATTCCATTTAACTGAGTTCAAGAGGTATGTGATAATTTTATTATGACTATTTTTTATAATGCTTTTATATTATATTATATAACCATGTTATACACATTATTTGAATCAAAAGTATCAGATTATAAAATTGTAATCTTGAAAACATGTAGATGATTTACTTGCATGTATTCTACTGCTTACATATCATTGTTCATTAAAAATATTAAAATATCATCAGTTTTTCTCTGTTTGTTGAAACTTTGATTCCAGAATTGAGAGTAGATACTTATCTGCTTGTATATTTAGGGCAGATGTACATTTGTGCATATACTTAAATTGTAACATTTCAGTTTCCTCCATGAGGATTTTTATCCTTTTTTGTCTATGTTTATCTGTTATAAATATGATCATAAGACTGCTAATACATAAAATTGTTGTATTTGTAGTTCAAGAATTTTGCAGCTTATTCTTTCATTATATTTGCTCAATTATAACAAATTTTATTTTTTAGTGATGCTATTTTTTCCCCTTCTTATTTTAATTTAAACCTATAAATTTAATTTGTGTGTGATCTTTCAAAGAATCAGTATTGTCTGAATTATTTATATCAAGAGAGTGTATATTGAAACATTATTATTTTGTAGACTTGATAACATTATTTTATATAAATGTCAAATTTAATGATTAGAAAAATTTACGATAAAATTTCTCATTGATGCACTGCTCTTAGAATGTAGCTTACTTAATATTTTAAATGTAACTGTACAAGAAATTATTCTTTAACTATAGATAAGATACTGGTAATATTGCAGTTGAATGTCAGCTTCAATCTCTCGCAGTCTAAAAATGTCAGAACATTTCTATGCAGAGTTCTATTTTAATCATTAAATATTTTACAATGTGAAGTTAATGCAGTTGGGGGGGGGGGTGATTCATTAGATGAAAAGTGTGTGTGTTTATTTCAGCTAGCTTTTAAACATATTATTTCATTAATTATTCATATTTTTACATATTAAAATATTTTCTGGTAAATATGCTAATTTTTTTTCCAAAAATATATTATAACCTTTATTATTATAATTTGTGTGACAAGGTATTCTTTTTAAAAATAAGTAAAAAGAATATATATTTTATTTTGATGGAAAAAAATTTTGTGTCTGCTGATTTATTTTTTCAAAATCATATTGCTAAAAAAGAATTATATAATTTAATTATTATTTTTAAGCACATGTGAATCTTTTTTAATGTTAAACTAGAGCAACATAATGACTTAGTTCTAAAAATTACAAATAAGTACTGAAATGTATTGTTGTTTCTAATACCACTCAACCAACAGTGTCAGATTGAGGTCCACGAAATTCATTGTGACAAGAGGCTAGTTTTTCATTTGTCATTAGCCTCAGCTTTGAGAACTATGCAAGTGATAATGCATTTTGGTTCAGTTCCACCCCAATTTTGAGGGAAGACATTTAAAGGAGTGGTTAGGAGATCTCGTAAATCTCTTCTCCATCACCAACCTCTTGAGAGAACTTTTGACTCAAAGAATATTTAGAGTGCCCCCATGCCACACACAACACTATACATTTACAAATATCCATGCCTTCTTTGAGATTTGAATCCAGGCCCTGTGGCATGGCTGTCAGCGTCACTAACTTCTATACCATTTGAGTGGCAAAGTAATTTTTTTTATAAAAATTGTAGGTAAATGAAAAATCTTAAAATTGCTTCCTCATTTTTTCATAATCATTTTTAAAACCAAGCCCTGTAATACCAATTTTAAGTTAATATTTCATGATTGATTTTCAAAGAAAAAGAAATTTCATATGTATAAAAATCCTTACATATGTTGTCATTCTTTTCTTTTTGATTATTTAAAAACTTTTTAGTATTATTTTGAATTTATATACAATATACATGACAGAACATACAATATGGCTCTTTGTATGTGGCAAGAGACAAGAGAAAAAGTATCAATATTTAAATATATTTCAACTTGCGTTTCAAGTACTTTTTAAAATTACTTTTGTCTTACAATTTGATTCATACAGAATATAGTGAGAGAAATATTGGAAAATTAAGTTATGTAGGCTTATGGAGAGATTTATTTCTTATGTATGTTGATATTTCTAGTCAAATATTGAATTATATGAAATCAAATATTTTTTAAGAATTTTGCATCTTACATTGTCTACATCATCCTGCAAATTATTTTATAAATGATTCAGTTTATGCAGCTATCTTTTTAGAACAGAGTTTATTTTTGTGCATGTATTATGAACCATTCCCCTAAATATCTGTATATCAGGGATATTGTTAATTATTATTCTATTTTTATATATTGTTTTTTACATTTTAATTTGAATATTTTAATGACTTGAGAGCTTTGTGTTATAAATTTCTTACTTTAAGTACACAAGTCTATTATCTCACTTCGAATCAAAATTGGTATTTTGTTAACAATATTGTAATGATTGTTTCATATATATGTATATATATATATATAATGATAGATGATTTTTTAGTTTCATTTATCAGAATTATGTGTATAATAATAAAATTATTTCTGAAGAATTAATGATTTGAATGAAAATCTCGATAAACATGTTTTATCAATTGTAATTATGTTTTTGATAAATTATCAACTAATGTGATCGTTTCAAAATATACTTATGTTAAAATTGTTGTAATCATACTATATTAATTTTTAATGTTTCGCTATTTTATGTAAATAGTGTAAATTTTTTGCACAGTATTAACATTTGTTTTCTTAATCAACAGTATATTTAATTTTTGTACTAAAAGATATAATATTAAATGAATAAGGCTTTATGTATTGTTAATTTATTATTAATCATATTAAAATTTCTCATTGTTCCTCATAAAAAATTTCTAATGAATTTTCATTAAAACTGATTGACTACTATTGACTCTTTTTTTTCATTTTGTATTAAGACTATCAATTTCACTTATAAGTTAAAAGGTATTTTGAACATTTCTTTTATAAACATGCATATACAATAATTGTTGTGCTATTACCTTCTGACATTCAAAATAATATTAACAGATTGTATTCGCCTCATGTAAAAGAATAAGACTATTCAGAGAAATGTTGTATATTAATTTTATTCTCTAACTTGACTAATAGGATTGCAGCAAGTTTTATTTAATTTTTGTTTTAATCCACCCATCTTACACTCTATATCAGAAGAAGACACCATATTCTCTTTCCTATACTTCACTGCTAATGAATTTTTACTTTAGTTGACTGCTAATCATTGTTACGTTGAAAAAGTGGGTATTCCCCGCCCCCCCCCCCTTTGAGTGATTCTAAATTGTTTGAAACTCTAAAAGGCAAGTTTTATGTGTTACAACTGAATACAAAAACAAAAGGAATCATCATATTTTAATTTTAATACAGTAAATAACATTTTGCTTTATGAATATAAACTTATTCGCTTTGAAATATTACGTAAATTTTATCTTTTAGTATTTTTATTTTAACGTATAATATACAATGTTAAGCAATACATTTGAAATGTACAATTCACATCTGTTTAATTTATTTTCTTAGTTAAAATACGGCAATCTTTTTTCTAATTATATGTTTTGTAATAAAAATGTTTTAGAAAGTATATATTATCAATGTATCCTACTATTCAAAGTAATCTTTCCCCTTGTTCATTCTGCTAATGATGTATATTTCACTTATTGTTGAGCAAACTGATTTTTAGGAAAAGATTTTTGAGAAATAAATGCTTGCACAATAACAAACTTTATTGAATGAAAAAAATTGTTTCTCGAACTTCAATTTGTATGCTGTATGTCTTTGAATATTTTTATTGATAAGGATTATTTACAAAATGTTTGAACATTTTTTCCCTTTGTTTAACTATAGTTAATATTATATTTAAAGAAAAATATATCATTTTAATGAATGAAACTTACTTTTCCCCCTCCTAATTTTATTTTTAGTTAGATAAAATTATGTTCTTTTACGAAAAAAAAGATGCTCTTTTTTAAATTTCTGCAGCTTGCCTGCTTTCAGATTCTTAATGGAGCCTGATATTTTTTCAAGAATGAAATTAAATATTCAATAATGACAATCATAAAATTAGTATAGTATCCTCAAATTTGATTTATATATATATATTTACGAAGAAATATATTTCTTTTGAATTAACTTCATTTGATATAAGTTTTATATATCGTAAAGTAACAATAGCCCTTATGTTGTATATAAATGACTGAGAGATTAAAATAATTGTTATTAAAAATATTGTTTCAAGAAAATGTGTACTTTTAAAGTTATATTAAATAATGGCATTAGTACTTGCATATAAATTTGGGCCATTTAATAGTTATTAAATTTTATTTTGTTAAAATCTGTCATTAGAATTTTATCTCTCATTTTTTTTATTGTTATATCTCATGAAACTAATTGACATCTGTTGAGAAAAAAATAATTTAACTATAGTTTAACGATAGCTCTGAATCAATTCTATTTTAAATGAATATTAAATATTTTTCATTTGTACTAAACATTTCAAAAATACTACTCATTCGGTAAATTCTGTATGGCAATAAGTTTTTACAGAAATAGTCTCATGTTAATTTTTTGTAATCAGAATTTTTCACATGTCAATTAATTTTATTATGAATGCAGATTACCAATTAAAAATTCATTATGTTTGAATTCTTCTTAAAGAGGTTGAATATAGATGAAATTCATATTTTAGCAGCTTTTTTTCTGTGTTCATTGTTTGTTTCATTTGAATCTTCTTGAATATACAATGTAATTAGCTCTTTTCAAATGTACTACACTGAAGTTCATTTTAGTTTAGACATTAATCATCTATTTCAGCATTTATCATACATGTTCAATTTCTTTAAAAAAAGAGTATTTGAATTGTTATGATAAATATATTATTCTTATGAACAGCTTTTACATTGCCTATTCAGTATTAAAAATGCGTTTTAAAATATGTATTGGATTTGGCAAGTTTTCAATGACAATTAATGATCTTTTAATCTATTTGAGATTAATTTGTATTTTTTTAATTATTGAAAAAGAAAGGAAAAGGACTCAGCGTCAAATATTCAAGAAGCCAAGCACGGGTGTTGGATAAATAAATAAAAATAATTTAAAAAGGTATGTTTGCAAATTTAAAATTATTGGTATCTAATTATGCATATATATGAAATGAGTCTCCTCGATTATATCCTATTCGATTATAATGGGACATTTTAGGTACTTACGTATTATCGCAACAATCGACAGCTCTATTAATAACAAGCCAAGTTGGCAACCACGATTTCCTAAGTGTAGTACGCGCTGGCAACTGGGTGCTTCGTTTCATATAATGTCGCCAATAGGTTGCGATAATACGTAAGTGTGCCCGGTTTTCCATTATTTTATTTTGAAATTAACTGATTATTAACAATTTAAAAATTAAATTTTTTACTCTCTGAAAATTCCTAGAAGGTTTTACATAAAGAGTAAAAGCAAAAATAAGGTTGATGCCATTTTTAGAGTTAAATTTTGTAATAGTTTGAGAAGAAAGTATTAGCATATTTATATAATTGAAATAGGATTATCAAAATTCAAAAGAAAAATTATTAAAAGTTTAAAAAATGTTTGCGTTTGTTGCTAATTCCATCTTTAAACATTAAAAAAAAGTGTTTATAAGTATTGCTAATGATAACTGAAATCGAATGGATGCATTTTTTAAACTTAATTTAATGTGCCAAATTTTTGAAACATTGTTTTTATCTACATAAGAATTATTTTAAATTACTCATTAAATCACGTAATTTTCTTAAGTTAAAAGCTTTTTCAAAATTATTATGTCTGGAACAATTTGCTAGTGTAACTTAAAACATGCAGATATTCTCTTGTTAAACATATTGAGGCATTAGATTTGTATGATGTTTTTACACCGCTTTCGTATTTTTGAAATAACTAGGTAGATTTAAATTCTGGATATTAACCTTAAAATTCCAAAAATTTATTATTATCTTTCTTCCTTATCTGTAATTGTTTATTTAAGCTTTGCAGCATAATTATTTTCTAATAATGACTTTTGTTTTGTTTTATCCCAATGTATATTATTGCATGAAAAAAGTGACAAATTAGATGAAAAACGTTAATATTGTTTCATAGTTACTTCCTTCTTTGTACAATTTACTTCACAAAATCCTTTTATAATAGTTTGTTTTAATCTTATGTATATTATTATGGGTTGGTGTATATAACGTAGCTTTCAAGTGTATTTTATATTAGTTCTATTTCATTCCATGACTTTTATTATTACAAAGCAGATTTTTTCTTATAAATAAATAAATTAGATTAGTATAATATGTATTTTATGTTATAACTAAAAATTGTGCATTTTTTACCAATATAGATTACAACTTAGAAAAGTATTTGAGATGTTTGGTACTTATGTATCAGCGTCACTGCAGCAAAATTAGCTTCACGCGAATCGCGCCTTGATATCAAAACAAAGATTCTAACGTGTTTTATATGAAAGAAAGAAAAAAACTCAGTCAGATTTTAGTGGAAATGGCGTGATTTGCGTGGCACTAATTTGGCTGCGGTGACGCTAATACATAAGTACCAGATATTTTTAAAGATATGAACATGTTGGTACTTATATACGTACTGTACCGTTGTTCAATTTCACCAAATCAAAAGACGTCGTCAACTAATAAAATATCGCCAAATGCTGTCATCGGTATTGCTTTTTCGAACATGCACGCAAACAGTTTCCATTATTGGTTGGTGCAAATCGCGGCATTTGGCGACATTTTTGATTTGACGAAATTGGTCGACGGTATGATGCGTAAATACCAAAATATTATATTTAAAAATTTATAATAGTGTTCTCATTCATTATACATTTATATGTAATATGATAGCATAATCTGTTATATGTATTTTCAATTTGTTATTATGTTTTCAAGAATAAATTGCTAATTAAGCTTTTTGTAAAAATGAATGATAGTTTTGAGCATTCCGTCGCGCATTTTTACCAAACAAAACTGTCTTCAAACGGAATAATTTAACAAAGAAAATAATGCATTAGTTAGTGCCGTGAAGGATTTTTGGTGGTCGAAATGATTGGCTTTTTTATGGCAGGCCCCCGTCAACTCACCAGTGTGAATGATCGACGAGAAAATACGTAAGTACCTTGTATTTTAAAGACCAACATGAATTTAAATTTAAAAGGGAAGTAATTTGATATCAGTATGTTATCCGTTTTTGGCACAAATTTGAAACTATGCCAAACTGGGACCAATAACTCCATTAATATCACTACAATTTTAACGTGCTGTTAATTTATCATTGATGAGTTCATGAATTTAATGTGTTCTTGGGTACTTACGTGTTATCGCAACCGTTTTGGCGACTTCAAACGAAACGAAGCACATGGTTGCCGATTCAGCGCGTATGACACATTCGAAATCGAGATTAGCAAGTTATCTTGAACCATTAGCATTGTGCGATTGTATGTTAAGTATATCTGTTCTTGCTCAATGAGATTATGCTTAAGGACAAAATGGCGGAACTGAAACCTATTTCATCGAATATTAAAAAAGTGTTTTTGCTAATTCCGTGTAAAAACTACTTATATGGTTACAAACCTAACAATAGCAATTCAAAATATGTTGATGAATTAAATCAAGCAATGCATAGAAAACGTGGCAGATATAATTTGCAATAATAATATAATAAAATGTTTTTCTAAAACTACAAGGTTATTAATAAAGAAGTATACTCTCTCATGTACTGTAAAACAGTAACAGTCAAAGACACGTACTACCTCAGCGAACCGTTTGGTAGTGTACTCATAAAGTTAGAACCTCTCGCCTGACGGAAGTGACACAGGCACAGTGCGAAATTCCTCTAAAACAAATGCGTTCTGTGCAGTATTCAGAAAGAACGTGTTTGACTCCTTTTTTCACGAGCAAACTGTATTGGAAGCCACTTTTTTGGATATGTTAACTCTTTTGATTCCTCAATTGCATAGGACGGCATTGATAACTTCATTTTCCATTTGGAAGGTGCATCATCACACTGGTTGGCCTACGTTCGATCACCTCGATGAACATCTCCCTCACCGATAGACTGAATGAGCCGTAGAGTATACAACATACCATTCACCCAAGGGGCACTCAGAAATCCTGACTTAACACTTCGTGATTTCTTCCTGTGGGGATAGGTAACATACAAAGTATTAGCCACTTCCCTTTCAAAAAGTAAACTTTGGCAACAGTTGATAGATCCCGTGACTATGACGTCACATGAATTTATGAGATGATTGGCTGGAAACATGGGATTGTCATTATCATGTGTACCATCAAAATACGTTAATCAAAAATAAAATCGAGATATTTTTAGTTAAACCGAAATTGTAATGTAATGCTTATTGGGATGCCAAAAAAAAAAAAAAAACCACACACACATTAATTTTATATTTGCGAATAATTTTGGGAAATGTACAATATGAAATAAGCTTAAGTATTGAGTAAGTTCAATGTACATGTGCCCAAACCGTGTTTATCTATAAAAAAAAATTGCTTTTCACGCAAATTTAAAAAACATAATAGTTTACTACAATCATCTAAAGAAGACGGTGAAAATAAATCACATCGTCTGGGAAGAGTTCATCTCACATTCTCCCGCTACTACAACACATGAAAAAAGAGCTAGGTTTCTTGTGTAATTTCAAAACACAGCTGTGATATTTTTACAGGATAATACCAGTAGTTCATGTTTACAGTAATTAAGTTTCAAAGCAGCTGATTCATTGCATTTGTGAAACAAAAAACTGGTATCCTTATCCTATCACATTAACCGACACGTGTTTACCCTTTATTATCACTGAGTTAACAGTCGTTAAGGGATACTCATTCTTCACTACTTGTTGCCAGTGGTTACTGATTCCACTCCCACTAAAACATATATTGAATATGAAAAGGTTTTACTACGTATTAAAATTAATGTGCTGTTTTTAAATTAGAAAAAAGAAAGCTGTTAAAAAACTACCAAAAATTTATTTATTGTGATCAGAAATGTTGAAGGGGAGTAACTTTGGTAATACGGAAGCAGAATCAACAATTAGAAATAAAATTAAATTATACGATTTAAAAATGATACAGAATTCATTTAAATTCAATTAATTCTGCGCCGTCTCGGTGGTATAGTTGGTTTATCGCCAGCCTTCTGCATCTAAGGTTGCGGGATCGACCCCGGCTGATGGATTTTCCTGTAGCAGAAAATTCACAGCGTCCATGTCGCATGGTTATGCAGCATGTAAAAGATCCCTTGAGCGCCTGTTTGGCTTGGACGTTCTCTGCAAAATTAAATTGCTGGAACAAGTTCGCATCGGTAGAGCTCAGGTGCCTCCATTTGGGGTGAAAACTGGGCGACAAAATTACTTGCGGCAATGGGCTCAGTTCATGACGATCACTTGATAAAAACAAACACGTGTTCTCCATTGAATTCAAACTAATCGCAGTGTTCTATTTGTAAAACTTGGGTGAAATTTCACATTTTATAATTGGGTAAAAATGTTCAAATGTTTTAAAAAAATAAATTTCCTCAAAAGATTTTAAAAATTAAAAAAGAATCTTATTTTATGCATACATTTTCAAAAAAAAAATGCATTTTGTCTATCCAAGTGTATTATTGCTGTTGACAAATTTGTATTTTTTAAGAGAAAGCTTCTGAAAAGATCAAAAGTTGGCAACAACGAAGCGTATGAGCTGATTAGCTGGAAACACACGATTGCTTTTATCGTGTGACTAGGACGTGACATGAGATTTTGAACTGATTGGCTAAAAAACACGTGGTTATCATTATCCTGTGACTCTGACGTCACAGGAATTGAGTCCATTGGTATCGCCTATATGGTGCCACACTAAAAAGTGATATCGGTTCCCGGGGAATATACTAGGTCTGCAAATGGTAAAAATACCAATCCGCAGCCCCATTGGAAAAATAATTAAATTGCTTATCTTTATCTTCATTTGTAGATAAATTAAAAATGAAATTAACGGATCGTACGAATTAAATGGATAATAATTGGAATCAATCACAAAACGAGTGAATGCATTGCGAAGAGCTGGAATATTTCGTGAATTTTATTGGGGACGAATAAAATTAAATTAATATTTCCTCGGTTAACGTTAGTCAAAGCGAATTTTATACAAGTCATATCAGGCACTATTTAAATTTCAATTCAAATGTAAATGAATCTTCAGAAGTCCAGATGAGACTTTTTATGAAAAGGGAGAAGATTTGCCATTTGAAAACTTTTGGCGGCAGCACATATAACACCTCTCTTGCCATGAGAATCTTCCAGCAATTGGCTAAAGAATTAGGGAAAGAAACATTTCCCTTTAATTTCTTAAGGTGTGTTTAACGATTTCTTTTACGGATGGTTAAATTTCTAAGTCATCGAGCATCATTGAATTTAATTAAATGAAACTGTAGTGGTGGTATCTATATAAGCCAGTAGCAGCCTCCGGACTAAAGTGATGTTTTAGGTCTAGAGTGTAGTGATACTCAACCTGCGGCCCGGTCAGGACCACTAAGAAATTCATTTGTTGGAGAACAATGTACTAAAAATTTAGCAGGAAATTCTATTAATCAAGCAATTAAATATATATCAATTTTGCAATTAAATTGTTTTTTTTTTTAATAATAGAATGTAAGCAAGCGGCTCTTTTGGTCATGTATAAAAGGAAATAGAAATTATCCATAACTCAATAAAAAAAAGTCATAAATATTTTTGTGGGTTTGATAGAAAAGTTAATACAGTCGACTCTCGATAATTCGAAGTTGGAGGGACCAATGAAAAACTTTGAACTATCAAGAGGGTAGAAAAACTCCCAAAATACTCGGAAGAGAAATTTTTTTCTAACACATTTAAATTTGAAACTATGTGATAAAACAAAAATTGTACATATGTATAAAATTATTTCAAAGTAATTTATTTAAAAGTACATATTATACAATACAAATATTATACATAAGATAAAAGTCATGTATTAAAAGAATACATACAATACATTCATACACAATCTTACGCATCTCTTTTTCACAATAGTGTTCCATCCTTTCTGAACACATGTGTAGCAAAGACATGTGTTAAACGAAAAAAATGGATGGCTAACAACAGGTGTGGTTGGTATATTGTCCACTTGAAGAAGAAAAGCAATAAAAGTGTATTTTCGCTTGGTGAACCGGAAAACATTAAGAAGGGGTAGCAGATAGATGGTCATTAAAGCTGTTACATTATACCAATGCATTTTTACAATACATGTGTTATATGCAATACAGCACAAAACTTGTAAGCTCCAACCTGTTTGCTACAGCACTGTTCATGATAGTGAGTGTTCGAATTGTCGAGAGTTTTATAAGATAACTTCAAAGTTTTGCGTGTTGTAGTCTGGCCAGCCGCAGATTTTACTTCGAATTATTGAGTGTACCAAAACGTATTGTTTTAGTTCGAAATATCAAGAGTTTTTCTAAGGACCAAGCATATATTTCGAATTTTCGAGAGGTTTGAATTATCGAGAGTCGACTGTATAGTATTAATAAAAGCCAAGAATGATTTTTATTATTTTCATCAATTTTGTTTGTCAATGTTGCTTTGGTCTTATAGTGTGTTTTTTCCATTAACCACATGTTGCGGCCCGCATGAAATAACTTTCATGTGTATGCAGCCCGCGTGAAATACCTATCATGTCTTTGTGGCCCAGTGGGTAAAATATATAGTGGTATGTTACGAGCTTACGGAATCAAAAAAGTACTGTTCTGTCCTGCTGGATAGACTCCACTTCAAAACATTATTAACGCACTTTCTCCTAAATAGGTAAATAATTTGAGCAAAATGGCTATCATTGAAGTACCACCTTAGTATAAAAATTTTCCTTTCAAATTAAACATCATAGATACTTTGGGGAAAATCATGGAATGCTGAAAACAGTGGTTGCGATCCCTTTAATTTCAAGGTCACTCTGAACATCGATTCTAAGTGTACCAAACCTAAGTACTGATCCATATTGCACAACTTTTCTGTCCCTTTAGTCCACTCTATGATATAATTTTCCATATTAAAATATTTATTCAACAAATATAGTTGCCGAAATGCAAATTGATTCAAATGAATACATCGCATGTGTGTGTGTTATATAAGAATGGAACAACCTTCTTAATCTCTTCCTGTGACAGAACATTTCTTAGATGCATTCTTATCAAAAATGCAGGTTTCATTCTCCTGCATGGTTTTGTTGATGCTTGTGAGAGAACTTACACAGAGAGCCATCATTTATGTTCAAGCCAAGCCTACATTTAATGCACTTATTAGTCTCCTCCCTTGCAACAAGAGTCGTGTGACATTAATTAAGACTATGAATATCTTCAGAGTGGAACAGAGAGTGCAAGGTCTTGGGGTCATGACCTTGATGGTAGATTTAGTTTTCCTGTTGATAAAGATATATGGCAGAGTTGGCGAACTTTTATGGATCAACGTGCCATTTTTTTTTCTAAAGAAGTGCCATCAAATAATTTTGAACTTGTGATTATTAGGAAAATAATAAAACTAAATACTGACAACTAAAAACTCTGTTTACTACGGAAAAATACCTTTTGCACGGTATATTTATAAATGTTTTAGTTATATGTGTAATTCACAAATTAAAGCAGCATTAGTGTGACCTCTAAGGTTGCAGATCGGATGGCAAATAACGTATATTAAGATTGGAAGATGTTATTTTTTGTGGAATACATGTTGAATTTGAGTCATCAGCCAAGAGATTTCTAAGCAATTAATTATTTTTACCGTGGTTCACATTTTTTGACAAGAGGGTTTGTGATTTGTTTCAAAATACCGTTTTACAGACGGATGTTCTGCATACCACTATTCCAGAACATAAAACACACACCGCTTTGTCACCTTTACTAATAATGACATATTTCTCAGTCCACCAAATTTGAAATTCTCTGTTACACTTACTATCTTGCACTTTTTGTTCTTTTGCTGTACAAGCCATGTTAAATAACAGTTAAATATCGTAAATATAACACAAATAAACTTTAAAATACAGTTGTGTCAATGGAATTCACTATGCTACGCGTAGACAAACTTTACATCATAAGCAATTGTAGTCTGCTACGTATCTAAGGCAAAGACAATAACAATCGAGTGTGCTTCCCGCCACTCCGCACAGTGGTCAGTTTTCCCGATCTGGTGCACGGAAACCCCAAAAATGAAATTGCGCGAAATTTAACAACAACCCAAAATTTATGGTCCTCATAGGACCCCTAGCCGTATTGTAATCAGTTTTCTTCAGTACGCGATTGGAAATCTCCAACAGTCGACGGTTAGATCGGGTTTGTTGGGGCTACGAGGAACACCTGTGAGCTTCATTTTCTAGTCGGAAGTTCTATCGTTTCGTCTGAACAAGATTTTGTAGCTTTTGGCATTTTTCTTTGAAAATACACGTTATTTATAAATAATTTTTTTATTTGACTCTCAAATTAGGTTCAAATTTGATAAGAAATAGTAAAAACATAACATTTTGCACAGTACGTAATTCCCAAAAACGTATGTCGGTTTTTTGTGTTTAATGGACTAGAACTTTTGGGATTGACACGGATTGATCACAGTAACACTTATGTAACATAGAGAAGATATGGACCTTTAATTTAATACCAAATTTAGCTGCTACTTCCTGGAACTCCCAAAGTTATGATTTTTTTCAGTGTTAGCCGTTGGTATTTTTTCGACGCTTGTTTCGACTTCTTATTTCTCTTCGTAAGAGGGCGCGTCAACACGAGTCCTGCGAATCATGGAATAAATAGTTCTACTGTTCAAATACTACCAAACCCATCCTACCCACACAATCACGCACACTATATGTTGCCCCCCCTTAACTCCTTTCCTATATCCCTCTCCATCATATATATATAGTACCCTTTATTACATATGTGTAATGTTAATGCTTGTAGATGCGTACTTTTGTTTGATTGTATTTGTTTAATCTGTTAAAATTTAATCTTTAACTTGCCACCCTATTTTTTGTAAATATTCTCCCACATGTGTCACATTACTATTGCTGTTAATATCTTTAGATCCTTGTTCAAAAACTAGGTCCACTTAGCGGTCATTTATTCTTGATCAATTTCACTTCTGACATAAATTTATTGAGCTTCTAAGAGCCTTATTTCTTGTTAGAAAATAGAAATAGTGTCCAATTTACTTTAACCCAAGAGCAAGCACGTGGGGCACAGAGTCACCCCAGGCTCACGAAATCGTTAATTCTGGTAAAACTTTATTTATTGCCAATGAACTTAACAGTATCCTCCTATAGGACAGTCTGCATGGGAACTAAAATGTATTTGTAACATATTTCCTTCTTTTTTTGGGAGTGGCATACGGTTTTTTTTTTTTTTTTACAGTTTTAAGGTATTTGTTTTGACTAAGTTCTCCGCACGACTACTTTAGTCCCAATATATTTTCTATGAACATGTTAGATATTTTCCCCCTGTGAACGACTTATTATGGTTTATAAATGTAAATAAACAAAATAAAAGAAAAAGAAATGGTATTGAAGGAAGTTGTAAATGAACAAGCAAGGGAAGAACTTGCAGAAATAAAGCATATTAATCATCGTAGCAAAAATAAATATAAGAAAATCGATGAAAGGAAACGTTTGAGTTGAAAGGAAAATGTTCAAATTCTACCAAAAGAACATCAGGAAAAATATGAAGCCATTAGTATATCACAAGACACTCTTCGTTCTGTTAAAAAGACATAAGCAAAAAAAAAAAGTTCAACACACTGTTTATCGACCATTAAAGGACAATAAAACTACAATAACTTGAACAGCATATGACTGTTTTGCCTGCCAATAACATTCCTATAATGTGAGCAAAAAGTGTCTGTGTTTTGTGCCCTTTATTAAAGTCACGCACATTTGAAATTTCTTAGTTCTGTTTGGTTGATATTTTTTCTCAAATTTCCAAAGAAAAATTTAAAGGTCCTTAAAAGTAGGTAAGTATACTTTCTCTTTATCGAGTTATTCACGATTTTTATTGCGTACAGTAAAGATAATTATATAAAAGGGATTGGGGTGACTCAGTCACCCCCGCGTGACCATTGACGTTAGTATCGAGTGCGCGCCTACTCCCGAGTTAATTACAATAGTTTTTAATCATTAGATATAATTATGAAGACTTTAAAGCCATTAAATAATTTCCGTGCGCCAGATCGGGAAAACTGACAACTGTGCTCCGCGGCCGATCACTTGCGTTTGTTTGTAACATTTCATAGTGACTTTGAAATAAAATGTAAACTATTTTGATCAATGGCGGGCCACTGGTTCGCCATCCCTGATATATGGTTATAGGGGCCACTACTCAATAATTTTTTAGATATTTACAATTCACTCGTTAAATTCAGTTCTGTAGCAAACAATTACACGTAATGAGCTTAGCGTAGCAGCAACGGATCGATACTCCTCGTCGTTGGGAGTTCAAGTCTGTGGAGGGTTAATAACTTTTTTTAAAAATTTTATGTCTATTTTTACATATAAAGATACATAATGGAGTTTGAATAAATTGGAAATGAAATGTCTTTAATGACTAAAAACATAAGAGTTTTATTTGTCATTATCATTCGTATAAGTACAGAATAATGTTTATTACAAAACAACAAAGGCATTTCTCAAAAAGAACTGATGAAAAGACCCTTAACTGTTAGTTAATCATGCCTGGGAACATTAAATTGTGAAAGGAAATAATAAATAAAACATATATCAGATTAACAGAATTAGTATAAAAATATGACTAGCTTCTTATCCCTCATTGTCCGTACAACGGTGAAATTTGCCATAAAAGCAAATGAAACAATTATGAAAAGCATCTGGAACATCGAATTAATGCTGTATTACCCCTTACGTGTAATAGTTTGGTACATAACTAAATTTCACGAGCTAATTGTATCTTTAATTGCAAATATCTAAAAAAAGTATTGAGTAGGGGCCTCTGTAACCATATATCTTCATCAACAGAGAAACGAAATCTACCATCTTACAAAATTTGAGCTAAATACGTGCCCCCAAGACCATGCACTCTCCTTGTCAGTTTTCCTTCTATTGTGCCATCTTACATAAAGAATAGTGAATACACTAAAATTAAAAATTAATGAAGTGGTTGAACTCTACTATAGCTTTACCGGATCAATTTTTAACGCGCTTTTATAAGTTTCACTTGCATGTAACGGAATCTTGGAACTTGATTTTCACCCACTTAAAAATGTCAGATTAATTCGAAATTTTGCACACTTGTCAAGGCCCGATGACAATACAATAATTTCATAATTTTGTTCCATTGTCCTCATCAGGATCGTCAGGAATCACGATAATCAGATTTTGCGACAATTAAATATATCACTTCCAGATTTGGCAACTTATTGCACTTACAATTTTCAGATTTGGCGACTAATCCGATATACCATTTTCAGATTTGGCGACTAATTTTATATAACATTTCCAGATTTGGCGACTAATTCCAGATTTAGCGACTAAAAGAAAAAGGTGTAACCCGACAGGGAGTGTTTTTAATTAATACACTTGTGGTCTATAAAAATAAAACAAAAAAAGTGTTCTGTATGTGAGAAAGTGGAGAGTGGGTGTGTGTTATAAATTTCTTACTATAATATAAACATTTTTCTGAAAATGAAAATAAAAAAAATAGGCTCGTGATGTGAAAAAATAATTTATGTTCTAACTGCTAAACATTTTTTATTTTTACAAAGCAATATGTTTAGAAGTGATGATACGAATCAACATTATAGCAATACGTTTAAAAGGTGAGAATACGATTGACACTTAATATTACCATGTTTTTATTAACTCGCTTTCTTTAATGTCTGTCCGGGTGGAATTTTGTAATTGATTTTAAACTGTGTGACTTTCCGATGAACTAGAGACTTGAAATTTGGACCATATCTCAGAAGTGGATGACAATGCATGGAAATGTGAAAAAAGAAGAAGAAAAAAACGAAAAGGAGGAATTTTATACTTTTTAGTCCGTTATAAAAACATGTGGTACATTAAATTTTTTTTTAATTCGAACTTTTTTTCTTCTTTCCACAGATTTTATTTGTTTGACCTGTTCTTTTGAGACGGAATCTAATATAACGATACGGGACTCACCCGAGGCCCCGTAAACAGAGAGAATAAATACACTTCAGACCCTTTAATTAAAATCCATTGAAGAGCAAGACTTATTCCAGCAGCCAAGCAATTCTGGCTCCAAATATTAAACTCAAGGATAAATTCAACAATGAAAAAATAACAGTTTAAAAAACTAAAAAACACGCTTTTATTATAGATCGAACTAAAAAATGGAAAATAAATTATAATTTAAAAAAAACTAAAGAACACGCTTTTATACTGAATCGAACTAAAAAGTAAAAAAATAATTCTTAATATAAGAATAAAATGATGAACGAGAAAATTAATGTCATTGGAGTAAAAGCGTGGGGTGTTCTATAAATATATTAATTGTTATAGTTTCTAACTTCTTTCAATTCCGAAATTGCACCCCACGCTTTTACCCCGATGACATTAATTTTCTCGTATATCATTTTATTCTTATATTAAGAATTATTTTTTTACTTTTTAGTTCGATTCAGTATAAAAGCGTGTTCTTTAGTTTTTTTAAATTATAATTTTTTTCCCACATCTTCCCAAGACTTTCGTTAGTTATATAATGTTCAAGATACAAAATAAATGTTCAAGAATTATGCCAGCGATTGCTAAAAAAGTTTTGAAAATAATTAACTGAATTTTTTTGTGTATGTTCTGTATAATAGTAGAAGTGTTTTAACCTTCAAATTTTTCAATCACTGTTTTATTATAAAATTTACAGTATATCAAATACATATTTGTCCTTTGTAAATGAAAGGTAGTGATCGTAAAAGGTGAGTTAAACATCAATGTGTCTAAAAAACTGTTATATCATTACTAAATTTGAATGCGAGCATATTGTGAAAGATTTGGTATATATAACTATAATTTGTAGTGTATTACATTTATATTAGTAGTATAGTATTTTTCTAATGTATTGTGTGCGATGAATTCATTGAAATATCGTAATATTTAGATAGGGAACGATTTGTGCGTTTCCGAACGCTTTGTTATATAATTGTCTGGCATTTGAGACGCCATTTAGCTGCACATGTAAATAATCTAGTATTTGCTCACTCAGACGAGCAATATCAACCTAATATTAGCTTCTTGGACACAAACAAACCTCCATTCTCCCCTTCCTCTATTCCAGGAATCGGCAAAGCGCGTCTCTTTGTGCAGACGTTGTGTCTCTTCAGACTTTTGCTTATGTATTAAAAAATAATATGTCTGCTAAAATCGTTGTGACCCTTTCTCTTCTTTTATAGTTATCTGTATACCTGTATTTTTATATATACATTTAAATATTTAACTACTTAAATATTTGCTTTCTTTATTATATTTTATTTTTCTTTAACGAGGTTTACTAATATAATCTAAATGAAAATATTATAATTAGTTCTAAATCGGTAAGTCCAATCAGTTGCGTAGCTAGTTGCGTAGCTAAAAAAAACGAGGACCCTATCTTGGTTTAACTTTATCAAATAAAAAAAGTAAAATTGTAGGAATATTTTAAAAATACAACGCTACAATCTTTGTTTACTGTCTTCTCTTTCTTGGCATTATTTGCGCTTAAAAGCACCACTGTGGATTTCTTTCTTTTTTGTCCCTAATTTCAGTTTTATAATTTATGGAGTACGTTTCGTGTGTGCTCGAGTACTTACTGATGTTCAAATGAAGGAGAAGCGTAATGCTACGCTACAAAACATTGTTGGGGAATCCCTGGCTATTTATTTGGGAGGATCGAACTCACCCTCCATAGGGCTTAGAGCTAAAAAATAATCCACCGAGAAAGACAGGAAACGATACAAAAGAGATCAGCATGGACAATATTATTACAATTATTTTTTTTAAAAAAAAACACCACTGCAAAAGAATACAGGAGGGGAGACAAAATTACATCAGTCTATTACATATACGAGAAGATTGCGAAATATTGAAACAGGAAACTAGCTTACTAAGAATCATTGTTATTAAAAAAGAATGTAACTAAGAAGGAATTGCCTCTTACGTAAAATTTTTCATGGAATTTTCAGGAAACAGTTTATAGGAAACAAGATATCAATCATTGGCATGGCCAAGTAATTTTAGCGCGTATTTCACATGTTGTATTTTACAATAATGCAACTAATGAACTTTTTACTAACAGAAAGTAGTACTGTACCACTCCTCTAAATGTACTATTAAAAAAAGTAAAATCAGAGCCTTTTATACTTGTTTTTTGAACTTTTTTTGTGAAGATTTCCTCATTTTTGTGAAGATTTCCTCCAAAATCAGGTAGATTTTTTTTAAAAAAACTTTTTGCAAACAATAAATTTACTAGGTAAAATTTGAGAAAATTTTGTTATAAACTAGCGAAATTCAGGAAAACTATGGGAAAATTTAACTATGATTCGGCTCATCTGGGGCACAAATGCGACCCAATGCCGAAAACTCGAGGTCAATTGGTTGCTTATTGGCTGAGAAAAAGGTACGACAAAATATGGAACGAAGACGAAATTTGCGTCCTAATAGCGCTTTTGTTCCACTACGTGAAAAACGCTCTAAAAAGAAAAAAAATTGAAAATAATATAAACTTTTCAATAAGAGTAAAGTTCGTAACACTCAACAAACAATGGAAAGAATTTAGGGAAATTCCCTATAAGGTTCGAAATTACTTTCAACTGAGTTGCTATGATTATAGTTATGTTTTGCAACCTTTTAGATTTTTATATCTTAAAATTGGGAGATAACAATGCCACCATAGGAAGAGACTTCTTAAAGTAATTTTCAGCAACTTACTTGCATACTTGAGTTCGGGTGCACTAATTATTGTACTGGAAATATACACTTAAGCCCCCATCAGAAGTGGCAAAAACACATTCCATATTTAATAACATGCTATGCTTAAAGGTCAATAAAAGAGTGCTCAGAAATGAGTTTTATATGCAAGAATAATCAAAGCTAATTTCAATTATTAGTGTAAACCAGTAGAGCACACAGGAATTTTTCAGGGAGGGGGGCAGGGCTGAAAGTTCACCATTCTCGTATTATGCTCCAATACCCCGCCTAACATATTCTTTTGATTTTGTCAATATTCAGGAACAAAAAATAGTTAAAAATAAATTATTGAATAAATAATTAGTATTAATTAATAAAATTATTTTATTAATAACAAATATTTGATTAAATTTTACATCCGGGGTGGTCACTCCAAATTAAGTTAATTTGGAGTGACCCTGAAGATTAGCCGTTAGTAATTGTATACGGAAATATTCCAGATCGGTGACAGTACGCAAACTAAGTCTTCTACTGATTATAACTACAAGAACTAACTTAAGATGAAAATGTTTTTATTTTTTAATGTATTTTTTAATTGGTTGATTTTCAATGCATCATTAGATGTATCATATTTGTGACTATTGTTATTATGTTTGTGATTTGCGATTTGCTTTAAACGGGGTTTCAAAAAAGTGCATTTTTCATTTTATTTACGTAAGTAAGTACAAATATTTCGTATTTATTATTAAGTTATAATAAATATTGTTGACTTTTTCCTTGCCTCATTGCACATTCGACACTGGGCAGTGGGCACACTCGTGAATTTTTCAAAGGGGGTGAGGGGCGGTGGTCCAGGGTCGAATGTCTACCATTCTAATATCCTACCCCAATATGCTGCCAAACACACACATATATATATATATATATATATATGTTTCCTTTTGTAGGTTGTCGCGTACAAACAGTAAGAAATAAATTATTGAATAAATAATTAGCATTTTGATTAGTAAAAAAATCATTATTTCAAGTACTTAATTAAGTTTTACGTACTATATACATGGGATTGTATTCTATCGAGAAAAAAAGTATGAGCTATGAAGGAGGGTCCGGATCCGTAAACTCCCCCCCCCCCCTCTTTGTGTGTGCCACTGATACTGGATGGACAGCAACACCCTATGTACAACGTACCCTGGAAAATCTGCCCACCCCTGCTATATGAATAAGATTATAATCAATCGAAGAAAAAAAAATTCAAGGGCTATGGGGCTCCAAACCCGAGGACCCCCCCCCCTCCTTGTGTGCACCACTAGTATAAACATGAAGTTCCTGAATAAACCATTGAATTTGGTAGGGAAGTTTTTTCAGGAAGCTTGAAAGTTTAATTTGGTTGTTCTTCACTGAAATACAAAAATAAAAATATCTTCGATAATATTTAGGTTTAGAAGGAATGAAAAATGTTATTTTGTATAAAATTTTATTTAAATATTATAAAAATAGTTAAAGGAGAGCCTGACAGTCTTGATTGCGACCGCAACTCGACTATCCTCCTCCCCGGTGGTGCACATGTATGCATATAAAATCACTGTATAATATCGAAGTTGTTTTGTGTCGATTACAATTTGGCTCTTCCCTCACAAAAATTTGCCGACCCCTGCCTTATTCTGATTTGCGTATAGAAATTGCTTCTTAGCTGTTCTTATAAAAAATTACAGTTTAAAAAAACTAAAAACACACCCTTTTATAGTTAATCGAACTAAGTTGTAACTTAATCTTTTAGTCGCCAAATTTGGAAATGGGTTCTGAAATTAGTCGTCAGATGCGAAATGGGATCTGAAAATGGGTAATCGTTAATCCTGAGGATCCTGATCAGGACAATGGAACAAAATTATTAAACTATTGTATTGCCATCAGTCCTGGACAAGGGAGAAAATTTTCGAATTAATCTGACCTTTTAAAGTGGATAAAAATTGAGTTTAAAGGTTCCGTTACGTACCTATGAAGCTTATAAAAGGTTGTTAAAATGGTTTTATCATACAGTTTTTATTGGCTTCCGACAGCAATTGTAAAGTAGTATAAATTGTTCGTATTATTAGTCAGATTCATTTATCCTATCTCAGTTCAAACTTTCTCTCTAATTAAACTTCTTTTACTATTGTGGGGGAAAAATATTTATCTCCATGTGCTTGCATACCACCCACGTAGCTAGCTGTCTTAATCACAAAGTCAACTTCTGGTTTAAATGCTTGATCGACCAACCACACACCAGAAGAGCGTCATTGTATACATACTGATAGTGTCATGAACCTCGTGACGATCAATTTATCGACAATCAGCCTTCTGAAAGTAGTGACAAATACCACGTACATGTCGTGCAGACAGCCGTTCATGAATTTTGTTTATCATTTGAGATGTTTCCACATTTTTCTTTTATACACGGTCTATTTCTTATCTCAGTAAACTATCCAATTTTTCCATTTGTAAGACTTAAGAGAGAAAAAAATTGTTGTCTCATTTTAAACAGTTCTGTGCAGTTTCAAAAAGCTGCCCCCCCCCTTCTGATTTCCAAACTTTTTTACTCTGGAAACACGGACGGTACATTCCTATTTATTAGCTAAGACGAGTAACAAATATAAAAATTAATTAAATTCTATAAATATATGTCGAACGCATTTATTTTGATGAATAGTTCAAATATATATTTTAGGAAAACATCATCGTAATTTATAAAAGATTTTAAAATTCCTAATCGTATCAACACTTTTTCCTAATATCATTGTTAATTTAATTAAAATACGAGTCCTTGTAGAATAAGTTTCTATTAAGATTTTTTTATTTTGCCAGAATAATGGCATTTGTGTGTGTGTGCGTTGGAAATATATCGTTATTTTCATTTATTAATTATTAGAATGGCAACGTTAGCTATAAAATTTTATAATTTTTTCCTTTTTTCTATGAGTGGCAACAGTGAATATAACTATTTCATTATTTGTGAATGGTAGTACTAAGTTGTACAAAACATAGTTCCCTTTTGGGTCGATTTTTTCAAAACCCCGTTCTCAGCAGATCTCTACTCTGAGAAAGGAACATGCATGTCAAATTTCAATTCGAATTGGTCCAGAAATATCGTGACGAGCGAATGGCTTTTCTCCTTTATATGTATTGATAATTTTATAAGGATCAACTTCATTTTTTACTGTCTTAAGGTATCCGACTACCCTAAAGTTGTGAATTTTGCCAAAAATTGACAATATTTTTAATGATTTTATTTTATAGACCATCTTATCAGATTTATAAAAATACAAAATTTATTATTTTCCGCTCACTAGAATAAAAACTACAAGTGTTTCAGTAAAAGTAGATACCATTACTTTAAGCAAGATGCCATGCATTAAAACGCGTTTTACTCGAAATGTGTGTGTGTGTGTGTGTGTTTAAATGCTCCAAACAGGGCCAGCGATTGCTAAAAAAGTTTTGAAAATAATGAACTGAAATTTTTTGTGCACGTTCTGTATAATAGTAGAAGTGTTTTAACCTTCAAATTTATCAATCACTGTTTTATTATAAAATTTACAGTCCCTTATGTGAATGTAATCACTGTTTTTTTAACCAATTTCATATAATATCTAAGATAAAGTGCTCTAGTTTTTGTAAAAATTAAAATATCTCTTATTTGAAGGTCATTTCAAAAATGTATAATATATATAGCAACACATCAGAATTCAAATTTTTTTCATAAGCTTTTGGTACAGAATGAGTCACGTTTATGTTATTTTTTGTAAATTTATACCAATTTTTTCCTATTTTGGTAATAATTTCTTTTTCTCTTCTTAATTTTAGCATATTTTTCTTAAAATGTACTAAACAAATCTAAAAACAACAACAACAAAAAATCCCCATACCTCTATTTTTTTTTTTTTTTTAAGTTGGGATACCTTAACACAAGAAATCAAACGATTTTTTTACTCTTTTTTTTATGTTAAAATAATTGCTGAGCGCAAAAACTTTAAAATCAGAAAAAAATTTTAGTAGCTGAATTTTCCAAAACCAAAATGTGTATGTGTTATTTTATTTCTCATCAATAAGTCTAAAATTTTTAATCATATACGTATATGAATAATTCTAATAATTTTTTAAGAATAAATAATTTTGTTTTTGTCTAGATATCTTTTTCCAATTTGATAGTAAGTTTTCGTTTAAATTATTTTTCATGGAAATTGTTCTAAGTATATTATTATCATAAGTATTAAAATTGCAATTATTTTAAAAAAAAATTTTTTCTCCTTTTTTGCACACATTTTTATAAAAATCTCTTTTTTCTGTATCGTATCTAATTGGATTGATTTTTATTTTTTTATATAATCAATATTATTTTGTCTTTGTAAAAAATAACCTGAAAGTATTATCTTGCCACGGTACCCGGGCAAGATGACTTTTACTACGGAGTAAGATGGCAGTTCCGATAAAAAGTTGGACGCATTTTTATATTCTAAGAAAGCACTAAATACTGTTTTCCTTAAAATGTAGTCCATATTTTTTAAATATTAATGTAGTACAAATAAATTCATTTACATTCGTAACTATGATATACAATCTATTACGTAATAAAACTTGCCCAACTACATCAGCAGTGACCCCAGACAAGTAAAATGTTTCATATCACTGGCGTAGAGAGAGCTAGGCCTTAGAGGGCCCTGTATCAAAGTTCCTTGGGGGCCCTTTCTAGAAGCCCCTTAACATTGGTACTGCTGATACGGTGGTAGCAACACCCCAGTTTCATATTGTAAAATATTTAATTTTATTTAAATTTCTTTTCTTTATTTTGAACCAATGTTTATATATAATTAATTTTTTGAATTATACTGCAGTTATAGATTTTGTTCAGGTTGAAAATTCGCTTTCATATTATTATCATCTGCTTTAATTCAATTATTCATGTAACTCTAATTTATCTTTGCTGATGTATAATCGTCTGTTGTTAAAGTTATGTTGCTTTTTGGTATGTGGAGGAAATTTAGCTCTTACCTTTTTTTTCTTGGCAGCTAATTTAGTTTAAAATGGAAAACACTTTTTAGTATAATTAAAATGAATTAAATTATTATTAGTTAATTATTAATTTGTATGTATTAATATTCTAATAATAATATAATTCTTATTTGCCAAATATTATTTTTTTGAGCAGACGATTTGTTTTGTAATTTATTTCTTGGCTATTGTAAAATGTTTTTCTGGCAAAAGAATAGAATTTCAGTTAGTTAATGTGCAGTAAATAAAATGTTGGTTTTGGAAGATATTCTGAATTAATATTTGTCTCATATTTACTTCTAATTTCACCTAACTGACTTACATTCTCTACTAATAAATCTACAGCATCTTCTGCAAAATTCGAAATTTATATTGTCCAGTTGGAGAAAAGAACTTTAATTCGGATTAAATTTACTATGTACTTAATTTTTTTGTACATTTTTGTAACATTAATTTGGAGATCTTTTTTATCATTTGAGTGCTTATAAGAATAAAAGGTGTTTGTGGAATAAACTTTAACTGTTACTATTCACATTGCTGAATATTATGTCTACTAGCTTGCCCAACTAGAGCAGTGGTGACCCAAGTGAAACAGAGCATTTCCAACAGAGCAAATTCTTATAAATAAAACCAACTTACGCATACATTTTATACGCACATTTAAAATAAAAAATATATATTTATTTGAACTTTTTAGTCAAATAGTTAAATTTGACTACCATCGAACACAGTTGCTGTAATGAACAAATTAATGAACAATTATTTTATAACGAATCAAAAGTAAGGAAAAAAAAGTGTTCAACTGCCGAAAAGTAATTTGCATGTATTCTCAGAATAAATGTTAAGACATAGCAAAAGTAGAGAATTCAAGAGCTTTCATGTGTACCTTATAAGTGGTTAACATTATGTGCCATTTTACATTATATTTGTGTTTTCATTATTCAAGTGACCCATGTTTAACATATCTTTCCTATCGAGAAAATTTTGCCTATAAGGGTCTAATACATCCAATTTGGTTTATATTTATTCTAGATTTGTGACAAATATTTTTATACAGCTTTATTTCATTTATTTTTATGTTAATTAACAGAAGCTATATAAAAATTTTTTTTAACTTTCATAACTCCTCTAAATTTATTTTCTGCTTCCTTTCGCCTTTATTCCGTCCAATATCCTATTTATATAAGAAGTGTTAAAGGTTTAAAAGATTTTGAAATAATTAAGCTTTTTTAATTATTAATTTAATTTGTTTCATTTCAATTCTTCTTTTTTTTTTTATGGCAAACAAGATTTACAATACACATTTACATGCTCTTGGCCAGAGACGGATTAATTTACCTGGAGGCCACTGGCGGTAAGAGGTTTGAGGATCATGCGCTCAAGGTCGAAAAGCTAAATTAGTGGAGATTCACTCGTCTTACAATTGCAAAATAAAATGCATAACTAATAATAAAACTCAACGGCTTAAGAAAAATTTTAACTTTATTTTTTAAAAAATTTTTTAAAACTTTACTAAAGTGCTTAAAAATTTTGCTATATAATTTAAAGTTTTAATTCAAAATCGTATTTGTAAATATTTTTTTAGTTTTGATTAGTTTTCTTCTTAATTTAAGGTAACAATCTCTTCAAAAAATACAATTAAGTGTTCTGTAACAATTTATATACCTCAGCTCTCCGGGACAGTTCTGCTTTTGACACAAAACGATTTCACTGCAAAATTTTCTTTTCTTTCAAATTCATGAACGACTTCTTTACTTTCATCAAAAATGCTTTTCTTTTTTTCTGCCTGCGAGCGTGTCCAGCTTCCTCTTCAAACAAGAGCCCTGATAAATCAGTTGTTTCTTGTTTCACTTTTCCAAATTTATTTCTGAAATTTCGGATGTAATTTTCTAGAGAATTTATTAGACTAGATCATTTTAATAAATTACACTAAACTGATTGGAATGATTTGTTGGGGTAACTTATTCTCTAGAGTATATTATTCCAAATCATGGTCTTTAGGATAGCTTCAAAAGAGAAGTTGCCTCCAGTATTCTGGTAATTGTCCTCATTCGTATCACGGATTTCAGCCAAGGCCTCTGTCATATGCGTATAACCAAGTGTTAAGCTCATACGGCATCTGTTCTTGCTTATTGTGTATCTGAAACTTTTCCCCCCTGATACTGTACGTTTACTCCTTTCCAGACTTTTATTTAAAATTCGCTAGCGGTGGAATGACACAGAAAATAAATTGAATAACTTCTGTAAAGATATAAAATTTTAATCGCATCGCTATAACTTTTCACTGCAAAAATTTCCTACTAAATTTAAAGAGGGATTGACACAAGGAATATAAACTACGTATGGACTTTGTTCTTTAACAAGTGCCTGTAGACCTGAGTACCATCCAGACATACTGAACGCATTATCAAATGATTGCCCGCTACAATTTTTAGTATGTAATCCAAATTTATCAAGAAGTTCTAATACTGGTTGTTTTAAATGTGAAGAAACGTGTCATTCTATGGGTATAAATTGCACAAATCTGTTTTTTATTTCACCGCTAGATGAGACATATCTTATATAAGACGAACGTTAGTTGGTTAACATGTGAGATATCTTTCTATATGCTTTCCTCTTTTAAGTGTTTGCAATTGCTTATTTCTTTATTATTACTAGGATAGTTTTTTTCATCACAATATTGCTGAGAGCAACGGTCTGTTGTTTTTCAAAGCTCATTTGAAGAAAAAAAATGCCTTTTTTGCAGAGTTTATTTTAAATGATAATTTACATGACTATAAAAATAAAAGACGAATTTATTGCATCCAATTCAATTATATTGTTGAATAAACAAACACACAGGCAGATCATCATCAATTTTCTTTCTTCTGGATTGTATACGTGGGAGCTAATTTATCAGTTATATCTGTGACGGATCTATAAGTGACATCTTACACTGGTGTCCAAAAGTTAAGCATAAATCGTAAAATGCGAAAAACATGGAGTAAATATTCGTAAAACTATTCCAAATTTCTTGCGGATATTAATTGGGTGAAGAAGAAACATTGGGTTTATGCAAAACTTTTCAGTCGACTACGTCCTGCGCGAAACACCGGCGCATGTCGGAACGCGGAGAAACCAATTCACGCAGCATAGGCAGTTCAGACAAGTTTCATGCAACTGCTGTGCGAAGGAACGTTGTTAACCATCAAACAAGGTGAATGATGGCACAAAGACGCCAATTGGACATGTTTACGAAAGGAAGAATCGTTGGAATGCTGGAATCCTCACGATCACAAACCGAAGTGTCTCGAATTCTGAATGTGGACCAGTCTGTGATCTCAAGACTGTGGCAGAGATTTCAAAGAACGGGAGATGTTACCCGACAACCAGTATCAGGTCAACCAAGAGTCACAACCCCTCGCCAAGACCGATATCTGGTAATAAGTGCGCGACGTCAGAGGGGCAGTACTGCCAGAGCACTGGGTTCGGCGCTCACAGTCGCCACAGGAATACGAATTTCGAGACCAACTGTTTACAGAAGACTCAATCATGCTGGCCTGTATGCCAGAAGACCAGCAGTTTGCATGAACACGCTCGTTTGAACTGGAGTTTGAAACATCAACATTGGAGTGTGGGAGAGTGGGCCAATGTGATGTTCAGTGACGAGTCTCGGTTTAGTCTGAGTAGTGATTCTCGGCGAGTAACGATATGGAGAGAACGTGGAACACATTTTGAACTAAGAAACATAACGGAAAGACATCATTTTCCATCAAGGGGAGTAATGGTATGGGCAGGCATCATGATGGACGGCCGCACAGACCTCCATTTCTTTGACATGGAGTCTGTAACTGCTCAAAGATACAGAGACGAAGTTCTTGAGCCTTATGTTCGCTTGTTTCGAGGTGCTGTCGGTCCTGACTTCATATTCATGGATGATAATGCGCCATGTCACCGAGCGGTGCTGATTGATGGCTTCATTGAAACGAAAAACATCCAGCGCATGTCGTGGCCTGCGAAATGCCCTGATTTAAATCCTATCGATCATGTATGGGATATGCTCGGGTGACAAATTGCAGCCCTTTCGCACCCACCAAGCTCCGTTACAGAACTGAAGAGAGCTCTCCAAGAAGCTTGGAACCATTTGAGCGCACAACTCATTCATCATCTCATAGGAAGTATGGTAAATCGCTGTGCAGCGTGCCTGGCTGTCAGAGGTGACCACACGCCTTATTAAACTGCAGCATCTGTATTTTATTTAATGTTTTCTTTCATTTTTTCTTTAAAGTGGGAATCCTTGCTATGCTCAGTTTTCTTTCAAACTGCTACTTTGGATAATACAATTAATTATCATCATTCTTTTGATTTGCTTCCTTATTTTATAAACATTTTACACTCGCATATCACGTTTCCCGCCATTCTGATTTACAGTTCCTTCTTTATTCACATAATTATCGATTATGCTTAACTTTTGGACACCAGTGTACTAATAATCCTCTTGGGTATTCTTTGGGGCCAGCAAAATTCACCAATCTTCTCCTAAGAAGGAAACGTAATATGCAAATTAAGTTTATCATATTTCGTTCTTGTTCGCGAGTTAAGAGGGTTAGTGAGTTAGAAGTGAAGAAAATAGATAACAGAAAGTTAGAAGTTTTGTTAACTAGAGGTGACGAGAAAGATACAAGGTGAAGATTGCCATAGATGGTTAGAAAGTCCTTGTAAGAGATTATAGTCAGGAAGTGTGATAGATAAATTGGATTGATTAGAATTCTGCTTATGTTCAGGTACTGTCACCTTCCAATTACTTTGATATTTAGAGTAAAAAGAGTCGTTAAGCGGACATTAAGTACATATCTTCCATGTAAAGTAAAATTAGCGAAGAACCATTATTATAAAGTGGTTATTAAATGTATTCTCCTCAACGTGTGACTCTCGTCCCTTCCCTCTGTTGTATGACTGGATCATCCTATTTATAGTGTTAAATTGATTTGTGTTTGAGTCGATTAAAGTGATAAATAAAATAATTGGAAATTATCATGTCGAATCATCCTTCACTTCCTTCCACACCTTTAGCTGGGTCACAGGGTAGACGGGAATTAGGTTCGCTTCATATCTACTTCAATCAGTGGCTCACACAGGAATTTATCAATAAGGGGGAGGGGGAGATAGATGCAGGGTCAAAAGTCCACTATTCTCGTACCATACCCCAATACGCCGCCCGACATATTCTTTTGATTTTGTCGATTATCTGGAAAGAAAAACAATGATGAATAAATTATACAATAAATAATTAGCTTTAATTCTCATAAAATAAATTATTATTAATAAATACTTACCGTAAAATTCGTCGTATAACACGCCCTTTTAACACAAAAAATAAGATCGAAATTTAAGAGTGCGCGTTGCACGCCGGGCATGAAAGTGATGGCTTTAAAAATAACAAAAGAGATTAACCTAATTTTTTTTTACTTCTGTATGTATCGAAGTACTGTTTATTTAAAAAGAAATGACTTGCTTTATGAACTAAAAGAGTTGTTGTTCTAGAAGAAAACTATTTTGTCAGAAGTCTGAGATAATACCTCGAATAAATGACTTAAAAACATAAGAGCAATGTATACTAATATTTCATATTCGTGGGTTATACGGCGAATCTACCTAAGAATTAAAAAATTAAGCTTGAAAGTATAGGTGCGCGTTGTACACCGGATTTTACGATAATTAAATTTTAAGTACTATATACATAGGATTATAATCAATCTAAAAATATATCTAGGTGATGAAGGAGGGAGGTCCCTGACTCGTGCTCCCCCATATTTCCCCTCAGGGGGCTCACCTTCTATAGGTGAGTACGGGTGTCACAATCCCGAGGTGCCCTAGTGATCTTTTTCTTTTTCCAAGGGGTTTACTGTCTTTGGTAAACACGGGCTTCACGAACCCGGGGTACCCTAGTGATCCTTCTCTATTTTCGACCTTCTTTCTTGTCATTCAATTCATTCTTTCTTTCTCTCTTCCCGTCTAGACCACAGATATTAAAACAAATGTTTGGCGCAGTATTGCCGAAATCGGCTCTTGCGCCAATAAACCCCAAAATCACCTCACCTCAGCTCCCCCACATTTTGTGTGCCACTGACCACACTGATTATTATAATATAAAATTGTTATCCGGCTTTTTTCCCTCTCTTTTTCTTCTGTATTTTGGTCCCTCCCAATAAATACTAAGCAAAGATCCATGAATAAATTATATATTTCTAAGCATAAAATTCTATTAAAGTAACATTTTTTTGTATGTCTATTTCAAGAGGAAATTATATGAAAACATTCATAAATGGACAACCATGCAATAGACGAGGGATCGGCTAACTTTCAGAGAGAAGATCCAGTTTTCAAGTGAAATAAGATAACAATAAGGTATCAAAGAGCCATTTATATATGCTCAAGCGCAGGAGAAAGAATGGTTGGATAAGGGACGTTCTGGTAGCAGTCGCAATCAAAAGACTGTCGTGTTCCAATTAATATATATTTTGTTTTGTAATATTGAAATAAAGTTTTACACACAAAATAAAAATTTTCATTTAAAAACTAAGAATTATCAAACATATGTTTATTTCTGTGGCTCAATACAAGAACAGACATTGAGTCTCAAAATATCATAATTAAACTTTCAAGCCTCGCGAAAAAATCTCCATACAAATAATACCGTAGTTTATTTTGGAATTTCATGGTTACACTAATCATTAAAATTGGTTGTTCTGGTTTTGTCATTTTTGTTGGAATTGTCTATTTCCAGACTCATATAAGCAAATAAACTTTGTCGGAAATTACATAGAGGAGATCTTCCCGTGGGGCATTTTTGTCAGTTAGTTTAAAACGAACTTAATTCCCTTCTAACCTGTGACCCAGCTAAAGGTGTGGAAGCAACTAAAGGATCATTCGACATAATAAATTCCAATTATTTTATTTATCACTATAATCGACTCAAACATACATAACACTATAAATAGGATGATTCAGCCAAGCAACACAGGAAAGATACGAGATTCGCGTTTGGGAAGAATACATATAATAACCTCCTTATAATAATGTGGTTCTTCCTTAATATTACTTTACACAGCAGATATGAATTTAATGTTCGCTTAGCGACTTTAACACTTTAAATATCAACGTAATATGAAGTTGATAGTACCTGACTTTAGGCAGTCTTGTAATAAATTGAAATTAACTTTCTTTTCCTGATTTTAAGCTTTTACAAGGTAATCTTTACCTTGAATCTTTCTTGTCACCTGTAGTTAACTAAACTTCTAACCTTCTAATTTTTAATTCATTCCTCTCTTCACTTCTAATTCACTAACTCTTTAACTTGTGAACTAGGAATATATATAATAAACTTAATTTGCATATCACGTTTCCTTCTTTAGGAGAAGATTGGTGAATATTGCTGGCCCAAACAATACTCATTAGGATTAATAGAAGGTCGCGTATAGATCCATCACAAGTTTAATTTTTCCTGATTTGGAACTAATTCAAATATTTTCACTGATACTCAACAAGCTTTGTTTATGGAAAACAATTTAATATAGAAGTCTTAAGCCAGTTAAATGTTTAAATGAATACACAAATTAGGTAAACTTTTTTCAAAAGGTAATTCTGACAATATTTTGGTAAACAGAACTATTTTTTGGTAAAACATAAAAGCAGATAATCTGAGAAGAGCTGGAACAGTCCATACCAGGAATACTCAAGCTATTTTTCCTCCGACTCACATACGTATATCTGACTACTATTACACTCGGGCTGCAACATGAGGATTAATTCGGGGAGTGGGGAGCTATAAGATCATAAACATTTAAAAAGCTGAAAATTGATCGAAAATTAATAATTTTGGATTTCATTTTGAAACTATAGTAAACTACATCAAACTCAACTCACAAAAAGCAGGTTTTATGTATTTTTACCCTGTTTTAGGGTGATTTCGATTTTCTCATCGATTATTCCAAACTCCCCCACTGGTAAATATTTTGTGGCTGTTGCAAAGATTTTGTTAAGAAATCCAATTTATCTCATCTTGAAAAAAAAATAATAATAAAATAAGTCATTGAAAGATTTGTGCTTAGTGGTAAAATGACGAGCAAAATTAAATTTTTAAATAAATTTCCCGACAAATTTTAAGGCGATATGGTACTTTAAAAATCATTAAACTGTTGAAATTTTTTATTCGCTTACTTGATACTTCGAATCTTTATAAACATGCCTACAAAATTTCAAAGCTTTACCTGCATTTTTTATCAAGATATGGAGCAATATTTCGTGCTGGACAGCAACTACCATGCCCACATTTCAGATTATCTGCTAGCGAAGTGCCTGATAAAAATGAATTCATTATTTTTCTACCACCCGTAAATAAGACTTACATTATATATGCAGTAACAAATCATTTCAAGAAAGAATTGTGCAATTCATGCAAAAGTTCTAGTTTGTGTATTGTTTATTGAAGAGCAAATGGATTGGGTCAAGATTTAAAAGTTGTGCGTGCTTTTTATGATATTATTATGAATGAAATTAAAACTTCAAAAAGGATTCTCCCAAAGCACAAATACTGAATGTCATTTTGATAACACAGATAATTAAAAATCTAATTCACAAGAATAGAAAAACTCTCCCATTTTTATGTATTTGTTTTTGGTGATATATATCCCATATGTGTGAAATTCAACACTTTTATTATTAAAATATTTTAAGGTATTTATTTAAACAAATGCACATATGCAGTTCTTAGATTTTGATATATTTTACTTATAAATTGTTATTTGATTTTGCTTTCATTCGTGTACAATTTTTAACATGTGAAGGCTTTTAAAATCATGGAAATAAAAAATAAAGGCATAAACATCTTTTGTACATGTTGTGCATTAGCGCTGAGCGTGGAATTAGCTCTGAAGTGTGAGTATTTATTTTTTTATAACTATTAAGATAATGTTTTTATGAAATATTGTTCTTTCATTCGTTTTCTTCAATATATTCATTACGGCAATACACTGTTTAATTGTTCTACATTTGTGCAATTTCTTATGGTAAGTAGTTTTAAATAAGCTTACTAACATTTCATAAAAATTTCAGACTATTCGATGAATATTATATCATGCTATTCATGGAATGAAAACTTCAAACTCATATTTCTCCATGTTGAATTTTTGTACATATACAGTTATTCAAAACCCTAAGGCTTTTTTGATAATTGAAGATTGGGTTTGAAATTTTTTATACATGTTCAGAAGTGTATGCTTTGTAAAACTATGTATGGAATTAGCTGTAACATGTTTAGTACTTTTTCTAAAAAATTTCAAAATCAAAATTAATGCAGTTTTTTTTTTAGAATTTTTTTGTTAGTTTAACTATAAAAAAAATTAATAAAAAACCAAAGAGCAGCAGCAGGGGAAAAAACCCATGCACAGTTTTATGTAGTATATTAAAAGGTACTTGGGAAAAAAAATTTGAAACAAGACATATTTAAAAAAGCTTTAGAAATTTAAATGTTTTAAAAAGTTCAAAAAAATTAAATTTTATTAACATTTTGCAACAGATTTTAAAAAATTTGTATGGAATTATTAAATATAACCTCTTTATAAGATACAATTAAAACCAAATATCAAATACTAAAAATAAAAAAAAATGTGAAGATGGTACCATATCGCCTTAAACAAGTTATTGATCTATGTTAGTTTTTTCCTACGGAATCGTCAAGATCCCAATCGTCTTGGAACAACATATGTTATTTAGATATTTTTCGCTTGGAAGGCATGAGGGTAAATTAAAAACTAGTGTCACCCACAAAATGGCCGCTACTCCACTGTTGTTTGTTAACATAAGCCGTTGCAATTATGGAAAAAAAAGTCATCTCGCAATTCCTACCAGCACGACATCGATAACAAAACTGATATATGGGATTGCTTGATTGACAGAATTTCTTGCTAAATTTTAAATACATTGCTGGCCACCGTAAATGCAACACCCTGAAGGAAGCACGCAAATAACATGAAATTTACATAATGAATTAGTAGAGGTGAGATATGCAAATGATTAGAATTTCAACGCAGACACACATCACGCACGCCTGTGGCGCCACCTCAAAGCGCTATTTAAGGCCTGGAGATTTCGACGATTTCAAGTTCGGCAATTGTGTTTTTCTTGCAGTTCTTTCAAAAAACGATCAGTTATGTCTCGTAGAAAACAGCGATCAGCTTTTGATCAAGTATCCGAGTTCGACAGAGGAAGGATAGTGGCCTACCTAGATTGTGGATTATCTTTCAGGGAAATTGGTAGTCGTGTTGGACGAAACCAAACAACTGTAATGCGGATATGTGACCGTTGGATGCAGGAGGGTACGACGGACCGACGTGGTTGATCGCATCCACCTCAGTGCACTACTTCACGTGAGGACTGGCAAATTGTGCACATGGAAGTGACGGATCGCTCAGTCACATCACGAACCAAAGCACAGCACATTGAGTCTGTAACGCATCATTCAGTGTCTGCGCGTACCATTCGACACCGTTTACGACAGAGTGGTCTGTCCGCAAGACGTCCATTGCTTGATTTACCCTTGACGCTGAACCACGGACGTATCCGCCGCCAATGGTGCGATGAAAGAAGGCTGCAGAATGGAATAATGGAATAAAGTTGTCTTTACTGACGAGTCACGCATCTGTCTGCAACACCACGATGGTCGGATTCGAGCCTGGAGACACCGTGGAGAGAAGATACTGAACAGCTGCATTATGCACCGCCTCACTGGTCCTGCACCGGGTATTATTGTATGGGGCGGTATTGGATATCACTCTCGCACTCCTCTTGTACGCATTGCCGGTACTTTAAACTGCCAGCGCTACTTCTCCGAGGTGTTGGGGCCAGTTGTCTTTCCTCAACTTCAGGGCTTGGCCACAGCCATATTTCAACAGGATAATGCGCGACCACACGTGGCACGCATTGTCCAAATGTTCTTCGTCAATCACCAGATTGAATTGCTTCCCTGGCCGGCTCGCTCTCCGGATCTTTCGCCGATAGAAAACATGTGGTCCATAGTTACTCAACGATTGACCCAGATTACACCCCCAGCTGCCACACCAGATCAACTTTGGCAACTTGTGGAAGCTGCTTGGTCTGCTGTACCCCAAGAACACCTCCAAAGTCTCTTTGAATCTGCGCCGAAGCGTGTGGCAGCGGTGATCTCCAACAATGGCGGCTACTCTGGCTTTTGATTCTGGCAGGAACCACATTTCACAGAAGTCTATAAATTTAATCATTTGATACTTGGTCAACATGTTATCTACAAAATAAATTTTGTTGTGCTATCTCTTGTCTTTCTTGGTGTTGCATTTACGGTGGCCAGCAGTGTACATTGTTCTTAAATAATTGAATTTGTTATTGCAACGGGCCATGACCGGTCCTCTCAGAAAGGTCCGGTGGGCCACATGTGGCCCGTGGGTCGCAGGTTGAGTATTACTGGTCTATACAATGAGCCACAATTTGCTTCTGCAATAGACCTTTTAATTCACTGCTGCATACCGAAAACAGCTAAGGAGGTAAGTCATACAACATGTCCAGAGAATCATTTAGCACAGTGGTGGGCAGACTTTTCCAGGGTGCGGGCTACTTCTAAGTTTTCCAAGGAGTAGCGGTCCATCTAGTGTCAGTGGCGCACACAAGGGCGGGGAGGGGTCCACGGGTCTGGACTCTCTCTCTTATAACCCTTCATTTTTTTCAGAACCCATTACAGACCCATGTATATAGTATTTAAAATGAAACTAAGTATTTGATATTAGTATTTTTTATTTATTAATGTGAATTATTTATTCGGTAATTTATTTTTTACTGTTTTTTGTTCCTGACAATCAACAAAATAAAAAAAAAATGTTTGGCTGCGTATTGGGATGTGACGTCGTGGACTTGGTAGCGTATTGTGACGCCAGGATAATCGTTAAAAAATACTTTTATTTGTGATCAAAAATTGGTTTATTGCACATCTTAACATTTAGTAGATCACTATAAAGAGAAAAAGAATAAGTTACCAGAGGTTCGTTCTATTCAGCAGGTTCTATTTAGTCAACTATTTGCATAGGTGTCCACTCCTCGCGTCTTCTTTATTCGTCTGTCGTATACTGCCTCAGGAGTCCTTCACACTAGTCCATCGGGTTCTGTCTCAGGAAACTATCGTGGGGAGTCGATCGGGAGGCCCTCGCCTCGCGCTTTCTTCCTAGATCCGTCGATTCCGTCTCGGAGGTCTATCGTGGGAGTCGATCAGGAGGCATCCCTCTTTTTACGGTGAATCTGTGGGCATATGGGCTGCGAAGCAGCACTCCATCCCATATCTGGATTTCTGCGATGTGGAAGATGGCGAAAGTGGGTTTTTTCCGTCTGCGAGATACGTCTTGGCGGTTGGTTGACAGGACTAGTCCGGTAGGCATGCCTATAGTGATGGAAGTTCTCTTGAATTTCTTGCTGAGAAAGTTGCATGGGAGAGAGCTGAGGGGCTGCTCTCTGGTTGGATGCTGGGGAGGGGGGTGAGGAAAATGACTCCGATTGGCTGCCCTGGGATCTCAAAAAGTTAGAATCGCGAAAGTGGGAGGAGCTTGTGTCCAGTTTGCATTTTAAAGTTAGGAGTGGAATATAAAGTTAAAATTTAAACGAATTAAAGTTTAAAAAAAATACTGAACTGAAATAAGTTAAGAATTTAGAAAATTGTGCAATAAAAACTTTTATTGCGTGAAACTGAGATGCTATGGAGGATTGTAGGAATCTAGGAGAATTCTCCTAGGCCTTTTAGTTTTTTCATGAGCATCATAAGAATTTAAATTAATGATATTGCTATTATTGGTATGCTGAAGAGAGTTAAAGAAATTAATTGCTATATTTTGGATATGCTGCTTGAAACTTTTGATTTTAAGGGCGTCTCTAAGGTATTCATTACGCATGTATCTGGTTGCTTTAGTTATCATGCGAATATAGTTATTTTGAACTGTTTCTAAAATTTTAATGTTAGTATTTGCAGCATATCCCCAAACTGGACAAGCGTAGGCTATGATGGCTGTATAGAGAAACACTTTATTTTCTATACTTAAATGAGAGTTCCGGGAAATTAGGGGGAAGAGTTTAAACATTATTCTCCGGAACTTGTCGCGCGCCTGTGTTATGTCTTGTTACCAAGTTAAGTGAGAATCGAAAATAACGCCTAAGTATTTAGTTTCTTGAGACCATGGGATCTGCTTGTTGTACATAAAAATGCCATCCCTCTTTTTCTTGGGTCGACCATTTTAAACTCTAGGGGCAGGTCCACTCCACGCCCCTCATCAACCCCCATTGGCCGGCCTCAAGGTTTTGCACCCGGCACCTCGATCTTGCACGTCCTCAATTCGTGCAGAGATAACAAAAGTTCCGGTCCCTCTCAAAGGTCGCCGGCGACAAGGGCTTGGCTGACATCTGGTACTTGAACCATCTCGCCGCCTTTTTTCTCCTTTGAAACCCGTAGTGTCGTAGGAATCACTGCCTATTGAATGAAAAATAAGTCACCCAGCCCATAATAAAAATAAGCCCAGCCAAAAATAAATACCCAGCCCATAGTGTTTGCCAGTCACACCGGCGCCGACAGTCCAGATGTCCGACCAAACACAATGACGCCAAAGCCACGTGCACTCCAGCTGCGTCCAGCTGTGGAACGCATCATGAAAAGGGGCGATTTCGCCTTTGTGACTTCGTCACAGGCATATGAGACGAGAATGATAGACTTTCTACCCTCGATTCACTTCCCTTTAAAAATTCTTGTGTACGCTACTGCCCAATGTCGTAGGTGTGGTGAGGTAAGGAAAAGGTTATTATTATAACTTAATAATAAGTATGGAATATGTACTTACCTACAGAACTAAAATAAAAAAAACACTTTTAAAACCGTGGTTAAAGCAAAACGCAAAATACAAACTTAATAATAATAGCCCTAAATATAGTTACATCAAATCATACATTTATTATGAAACAATTAAAAATGCATTAAAAAATAAAATATTTTTATCTAAAGTTAGTTTTTGTTGTAATAGTCAGTAGAAGGTTTAGTCTGCGAACAGTCAGCCAATCTTGAATTTTCCGTATATAATTACTAACTTGTATAAAGTTTCTAGGCGGTCACCCCAAAATGTCTTGGCGGTCCACCGGTCGATCGCGATCGACGTAATGCTTACTCCGGATTTAGCATGATTAAATTAATTTTCCGTAGCAAATAAATGAGACATCTATTATTACCAGCTTTCTTTTCACAGTCAATATCACAAAAATATCGACGGCCTAATTATTAGAATGCGTAACTCCTGAGGTGCTAATTTGATGTAATAGTGCTACGCGCCAAGTTCTTGTTTATGTTCGCCAAGATGGGCGATAACATTACAATATGGTTACCTTTATATATTTATCGTGTGCTAATGTAGTTGCCATGGGGATAATATATATTAGAGTTAATTTTTATTGGGTTTTTTTTTTTCTATTACATTCAGACGATTTTAATTCGATTTCCTTAAAAATTTAACCATTTCCATTACATTTGTTCAAATTAATATCTGTCTTCTGTTGTATTTTATGCTATTTTCTAATATGGATATTTTTTAAAAATATTGCAAATGTTATTTGCTTATAATTATTATTATTATATTGTTTATAATTATTATTTTTATATTATTTATAATAATTATTATTATGTTATTTATAATTATTATTATTATATTACATGAGCATTATTATATATAATAATTATATTATATGAATATTATCATTTATCATAATTACTATTAAATTACATTATATGATAATAATAATACACTACAGATTATTATTATTATATATAATTTTTATTATATAATATTGATATTCATTAATGATTGATATTTTTAATCTATTCCAATATTCTTCACTTGAAATATATTTCAAAACAGTTCTTTACAATTATTTTCCTGACAATTTGTAACCACTAGACCACCATCTTGGATTACTCGACAACAACAACCTCTGTTTGGCACGATTAAGGAATTGCGCCAACTCCTATATCAAATTAATTCCCTTTGTGGAGTTAAGCATTCTGATAACTAGGCCGACGATATATCAAAGAAAACTAGATTATAATGTTGATTAATTAAAATTAATTAATCAACATAAAGTGGACCTGTGTGTATTAGTGAGAGGGGCAACCGAAGTTAGAGACATACTGTAAAATCAGTAATTTTTGTTTGTGCTCATTCAAGATCTAATATAGTTGCAATTAGCAAGTGGGAGAGAATTAGCCTCAATTAATAATAATAAATATTACTTAGTTAAGATAAGTGTGGAATATCTGTTTGACTTTGTTAAGCCAGAGAGAGAGAGAGAGAGATTGGAGGATTTGGGTTTACTGCAGAACCTACTACCTGAAATGAATGATCTACTAACAGATGAATTTTTGGATCAAGAAGTGCCAGTAAATTATTTGCTGGAATTTTCGTTAGATTCTTAGGATGGCAATCAAGAGACTGAACTCAAGGTGCAGAAAATACAGCATTTCCTACCTGAGAATGCAGTGCCTTAAAAACATTCAATCGAAATCTCACTCAAAGTGCACAACGTGTAATAAATTTTTGTGTATTAATGGGAAAAAAAACTGTTTCTTTGAATATCAGCAAATTAGGTTTAAAAAAAGTAAATAAATCTTAAATTAACAATATCTTAAAATAAGTATTTTGTGCTGAAAAATATTAGTACTCTCTCGTTATTTAGCATTCTCAAGAATAAAAACTGCGTTAAAAAGTCATTCGGTCTTTTCGTACTATGAGAATATTTGATACCTTTGTGGATTGACGGTACTTTTTAAAGAACCAATTCAATCAATTAGCTCTAACGAATTAAAGTTCTCAAAGTTGAGTATTTTATTTATGTATATCCCTTAATTTTCACTAAAGTAATATATTTAAAAAAATATTGCGTAAAAAATTTGCAGTAAATCGTAATGTGGTAGATAAAGGGTTAACACGAAATAATACAAAGGTTCCGACAAACTGCTATGTATTTTCATGTATTATTTTTCTCTTAATACGAAACGAATATCGTTTAACACGAAAAGATTTTCCTTCTAGGAATGAACAAAATACGGAAAACACCATCCGGATTGGACTGTCATATTGTATTACCACAAGAATTCATTGCAATGAGTGTACAGCCCAATTATATGGCAGACATTTTGTTCAAAGCTCAAGAAATATCATTGATGCAGATTCCGACGATGAACATGAAATGAACACTGCAGCTCCTTTTTTCACATCATCCGAAATGAGGAATGTCATATAGAGCATGCGCAGTTATTTAGATGCACATTCCAATGGTAAAAGGAAGAACAAAATGCGGGATATCGAGCAATTTGATGTTAAAAAAACAATGCAAATAAAAATATCAGAATATTTTCCAAAAACTCAATAAATGTTTTGTTTTTTAAAGAATTTACAAATTTTGCATTTAATTTCTTTAAATTCTTACGAATACTTTCATTTCATTGATTTTTATTAAATATATGCATGTATACATATCTACGTAAATAAAAAAGCTTATAAATATTTAATTTTGTTATTATGTTTTTTTTTCTGCACAATATCCTTTTAACACAAAAAAATATTTCAGTCCCTTCAGTTTCGTGTAAAGCAATTTTCACTGTATAACATTTTTCTAAATCATGAAAAATATTTAGTTTATTTAATAAGCATTGTGTAATCCTAACATACTTCGTACTAGTAATAATTAATGATAGGGAGCGAAAAAGGCCGAATATTTTCCCTTTTCAGAAATGTCATGATTTGTAAAATGTTGTTAATAAATGTAATCTAAATGATTAAAATAAATGCTATGTAAATTTCAAGAGTAATTAGTACTTTTTAAGTAAAATTTCATAGTAATTCATATTATGAATAATGTTTTGTGTTAAAAGTGCGTGCTGTACTCCGGAATATACGAAGTTCCAAAGCAGATGTATACAGTGCTAATATAAAATAAATCCGAATAAAATACAAATTTTATTTGCTACATTTTTACTATTAAACGCGGGAAAAAATAGCCTGAAAATTCCATATTCCGTTTTAAGAATATACTTAATTTTTTACATAGATAAAGTATAACTGTCAGAGAAGTTATTATTAAATACTTGGAAACTGATTCAAAACTATCAGAAATTTTTTACTGGACTTTTCCTACAAAGCTTACAAATGCTAATTTTTTTTTTTTTTGTGTGATGTATAGTCACATACTGACAAACATTTTTAACAAAATTGTTGTTATTATTTTTATTATGAACATTTCCTAACTGTTAACATTTCATTCCAATTTTACAACGCTCAAAGTATAGAAAAAATTACAATAAAGTGTAATTGTTGAAATGTTTAATAATTATTATCTTCTTTTTAATTATTATATTTTTCTAATTTCAAAATAGATCTCAAATACATAATACGATAATATTTAATAATGTAACCTACCATTTTAAATTACATTTATGTATGGATATTCAGTAATTTTCTCTTTTTTTTTCGACTTTTTAAGGAGACAAGGTACTCTGAACACAAGTTATTGTTTCATTTATGCATTTAAATGAATATATTTACATGCACTCTCTCCACTTGAACACACATTAAATATACATTTTAAGTAAAAAAAAATTTTTTTTAACAAGCAATTAACTTAAATTTTGAATTTTTTAAAAATATTTCAATATTTTAAAATTTTTACTACTTTTAGGAATTTTAATATTTTGTACATCCCCCCCCCCTTTTTTTTTTCTTAGAAGTGTTTCACACAACTCTGAGCATGGAAATAGTTTTATGAGAGACGTACTTTTATTTTTCAATTCCTACTATTCGATCACTCTCTCTATATATTTATATATTTATCTTGTTCAAATTTTAAATTGTTAGTAAAATACTTTCTATTCATCCAATCAAGTTTAAATAATTTTTTTAAAACTTGTAGTCACTTGATGTTAATACAGTTTTTTCAAATATTAATTTCTTAATTTAATTTAATTTAATTAATTACCAGTTTTCGACACCAACTTAAGTTCGTCTCTATTGTTGTAACAATGTAATTGTTAAAACAATGACAAAAGTTGGCGGCGAAAACCGGTTTTTCAGCCAAACTAACCAAACCCGGTGTGCATTGTGACAACAATGCAAACAAATCGTGCTCTTTTTTCAATTCCTACTATTTTAGTTCACTCTCTCTCTCTATATATATATCTTGTTCAAATTTTCAATCTTTAATGAAATACTTTCTATTCATCCATTCAAAGTAGGAATTGACTTAAAAAAATTATTTTATATTACTTGTTACAATTTTTTTCGTCTCAGACACCCTAAACAACTATAAAAAAACAGCTATATTTAATTTTGATGATTTTTTAAAAAAAAAATAACTATTCACTCATAAATTTACCCAAGAAAATAACTAACCAGTAAAAGTTTCAAAACGTTATTTTGAATACAACAAAGCTTCACGTATACAACAGTTATCATGGAAAATAAAGACCTGAGAAAAAGCCATTTAAAGTTTTAAAGGTCAATAAAACAAATGGAAAAGCTGAATAAAAATGTCACGTGCTCTAGCTTCGGCTAAAAAATGTAGCTAGAGCTACGAAATTTTGTACACATATTTAGCAAAGTAGCGTAATTAAAATGAGGTTATTAAAAAATTCGAAATTTTGGTCATTTTTAGGGCAATGTGGCTCCTTAAACAAAAATGTCTGTATTGATTCAGTAAGAAATTGATATTTACAAATCTGTATTTATGCGACAAAAATGTTAAATATGAGAATACAGTTTTGTAAAATATTTCTATTTTTTCACTTAATTGCCATTTTTATCTATCTGGTTATCGAAGGAAACTGCGTTACGTGCTGTTGGTGATATTCAGTTAGATGCGTGTTTCTCTTATATTTATATTTTCCCATAATAGTTCAGGGGAAATTCTTTTTTATCGCGTGATTCCTATCAGTCTGGTATGCAGCATATCGCTATTCAAACAGCATCACGTTTGGACTTCTGCGGAGTTATCAGACATGCTGAAGTTATCAGTTACAGGGTTATTTTTAAGGAATTGCAAGATGGGAAATTGCACTATGGGCTTTATCTACTATAGGGATACATTTCCCGACTCGGACAAATACCCCTAATACTGACTCTATTTGGCTTTGCTGAAAATTTAAAGTCAGATAATGATTTTGCAATGGAAAAGAAAAAATAGTTTAAAAGTAAAAGTATCGTCCCCGAATATCCCGTGGCGTACACAAGGGTGGGGTTTGAAGGCTCTCTCCCATAGACCAACAGATTTTTAATTTTAGCTTGAAGATTACGTCTTGGTGCTTTGTTTGATGATTTTTTAAAAATGTAACCCTTCTTGTTTGTCTGTGTACGCCACTGTAAATATCATACATCTATTTAATATGTTTATATTCCCCTTAACATACCAAGAAGGCAGTCAAATGATTGATTGACTGATTAGATTCTAATAATGCTGTACTCAGAAAGTACACATGGGATACTGACAACGGACCTCGAATGAGCCTCTGTCAAGTTACTAGGGTTACATCTGAGCTGAGTCTCCACTTAACAAACTTCCCCATTACACCAACATGATTTTGAACCCCTGGAGATATTTAACATACCTCAGTCCCTCCACATGACAGGTCCTTACAAGCTTAAATGAGTGAATTTTTTGACATCATACTATAAATAAACACAAGGGCTATTTGCGGAGGACCTCGTAATTTTGAATCATAATCAAGTGACGAAGACGATACTTGAGCTGGAACCCCCTTCGAACTTCCATACCATAGGGAGGACTTTCAGCCTCGATAGATTTAACGTGCATTAATCCCTCTACATTGACGTTAAGTCGATCGCGATCGACCGGTGGATAGCCAAGATATTTTGGGATGAATGCGTTACTAATACCTGAGATGCAGAGGCGGATTAAGGTAGTTGGAGGCCCCTGGCGGTAAAAGGTTTGAGGCCCATGGGCTCAAGAGTCGAAAAACTAAAATAGTGAAAAGAGCCGCTTACTTTAAATTCTCAAAATAAAATGTATTGCTAATAATAAAACTCAACGGTTAAAGAAAAATCTTAACTGTATATAAAAAAAAAATAAAAGCTTACTAAAAAGCTTACAGTTTCGCTATACAAATTGATTTCACTTTGGCAAATTCATCAATTATTTTTGCCATATTTATTTTGTCCAAAACATTTTGTTCTGCATATAATATGGTAATGTTGTTCACACACACAATTTGTCTTTTCTCCCATAGTATTTCTTAAATTATTTCAACACGTTTTAAAACTGAAAAAGATCTTTCGCCTGATGCATTCGATAACGTTATAGTTAAAAATATTTTCAAAAGTATTTCTACATTAGGATTTCTCTTGCAACTCGATAAATTTCTAGTGGTGGTTTTCATTATATCTTTGTCTTCTTTTCTTTTCTTGATCCACAATTCATATAGTCAAAATTAAATGATTCAATATCGTCTTTGTAGATTTCCTTTAATTTTTGTGTAGCTTTCTTTTTAATACACTGGGCTTTCACCAACAGTTATGGTCGCGAGTGTGCAATTTTCTTTGATTGATGGAGCACTCTCGAGGTTAATTCACACACCTTGACTGCTAACTAGTACGCCAGTCTGGCGATACAAACTGTAGCACTGCGATTTATAAACATCATTCAAGAGGTGTTTTCCAACAGGATAACGTGCTCCCTCATCCCTGTTGTAATCCAACAGGCTCTATAGAGTGACGACGTGTTTAGTTGACCTGCTAGATCACCAGATCTTTATCCAATCGAGCAGGAATGGGACATCATTGAACATAATGTCAGATTCCTCCACAACCAGAATTAAACAACCTTATAATGACCGACCAAGAACAACAAGTATGCAATTCCATCTCACATACTGATATCCGGTACCAGTGCGACACAAGGCATGCACGTTTGCATGCTTGCATTTAAAATTGTGGCGGTTATACCAGTTTTTAATGTATCATTATTTCACATTTGAAATGGCTCTACTCTCGCTTGCATGAACCTGTGATCTTGAAACTTTAATCAATTTAATATGCTACCTATACTTTTGTATAGGTAACCTATTACCGATTTGTATTGCCGAAGTTTTATTAGTCGACAATATTTTTTACTTGGTGTTCGGATTTTTTTTCAATCATTATAAAATGTACCCGAGAGTATTCAAGCACGCCTGTAAACGAACTTGTTTGATTTAAATAGCATTCATTTGCTTGAAATAAAATGTGGGCAAAAAAAAAAAATTCATGTGAAGAGTTTGTACAGATTGCAACATTATACAGATATATAAATTAAAAGTAAAAAAAAACTTTTTTAAGAACAAGCTTTTATTTAAACGCGCTAAAAAGAGTAAAATAAACTTTTCCTTTAAAACTTTTTTTGCTATCAACTTATAACGTCATTACACAATTTATATGATATAAAAGCTTGTCGCAATATTTAAGTACTCATATTTACTTAGTTTGAATTTTTAAAAACTAAAATCAATCAGGTCAAGTTATTTATTTTACTTGCTTATCTACACAGGTAAATCTCGCGACAAGCTTTTATATCATATAAATTATGTAATGACGTTATAAGTTGATAGTAAAAAAAGTTTTAAAGGAAAAGTTTATTTTATTCTTTTTAGCGCGTTTAAATAAAAGCTTGTTCTTAAAAAAGTTTTTTTACTTTTAATTTATTTTTTACTTTTTAGTTATCGCTGGACAGGTTTCTCAGCCTGTTCAACTCATTGAACGCTGATTCGCCATCCCTGGTTTAGCTGAATTAATTCTCGCAAAAGGGTATAAAACTAAAAACACAATTTTTTTAAATCCGTAATTTTTAAGCAATTTTTTCAATCTTCGTGCAGATTTTGGGTTACATTGTTCTACACATGAAAAAAAAAGTTTAGGGAGATTATCTTCATAAATGACAAAGTTATTAGATGTTTAATTAAAATTTTGACTATTTTTGAAAAACTTAAAGAGTATATTATTTATTTGAAATATTTTGAAGGTAATGGATATATTTCTCTAACATATTAGAAGAAAATTTTAGTTATTTATTAAAAAACTTCAAAAGGCATTTAAATATTTGTATTAATCAATAAAATGCTTAAGATTCAAAACGCATGTTGTAATCAAAAAAGAAAGTTTTATCAAATAATAATTTTTTGCTGGACATTGAATATCTTCTACGTAAGAATCTATTTTTTTTAATTACTCAGGTCATCTTTAGAAACTTGATTTTGAAAAAATAATTAACCATTGCATTATTTTTATACAGTCAGATCTCCATGTAACGAACTTCTATTTTGGGAATTTCTCTATTTTAAGAACTTTTTCCTGGAACCAAGCACATATTACTCTTTTCATCGTAAAACAACTCCAAATAGCGAAGTGCATTTCCTATTTAACGAAATGTTTCTTCTAAGATTTGATTTTTTTTCTCTCCTTATTTTTAAAATATTTCAGGTCATTTTGCAAATTATTCTCTTTTGGCACATTTTATGAATATAAATAACCTTGAGCTGGTTTTACAATGTGCCTAACTCATCTAGAGAAACAAAATTGCCGTAATTTTTCAAACAATAAAAACTCGAATAAAATTAACAGATTCTATTTGTAATTAAATTTAAGGACACATGTCATAGTGTGTGTTTAGATTACTGGTGATAAAATGAGGTATATTTAAATTACTTGTAGGCTTAAAATTAGAAAATTTCTTTAAAAAATTCCTTCATTTTATTATAAAATTATTTTTTTAATCGAAAATATATTGCATTTCTAGATAATATTTTTCTCTTATTGTTTTCCTAGCGGATTCCTTTTTGATGGGTAATATACATAAAAAAATGATCTTTCCGATTCTGTAATTATTTTTTGTCTGAGTTTCCTAGATTAAAGTTAAAGAATTTCTTCAATACTCCATCTCAGTTTAACTTGGCAGCGTTGAGAAAGGTATACAATGTACCAATCTACTTGAAAAATAGCTCTACTTTTTTGTTTTGAATTTAAATCCAAGAAATAGATAGAAATTTGTAAAAAAATTGCATACGTTGTAGAAATTAGATTATTTTTACGTTGTAGAAATGTAATTATTTTTTAGACAAAGTTAATAAATACAGTGAATAGAGCAACGTTATGAAATTTTAGTTTGGCTGAAAACCGATTTTTGACGCCAACTTTTGTCATTGTTGTAACAATAAAATTATTACAACAATGCAGATATATCAAAGTTGGTGCCAAAACTAATTTAATGTTTTTAATTAATATATTTTTATTTAATTGCAATATCGGAATATAAATGGTAAAAACATGCATTGTCATCCAAACTAAACGTGTATACAAAATTTCAGCTCAATGGGAGGAAGATATCAGCTTCAAAATTTGAGTTGCAAGATTCCACCCGAACAAATTACATACATACATACATTGTAAGTTAAATAAAAGCTTTTAATAATTAACAAAAAAAAGATGGCTAGGGCTGTGTGCTACAGGACTGAAAAATGATGAAATATCGGGGTTGCAATATCGGTTCAAAATTTTTTTTTTGCTCGTTGAACTTATAAGTGGAATCCATCAAGCTTGGGGGCCCTCTAGAGCTGGGGCCCCTGGCGGCCACCAGGCCCGCCACCCGCTTAATCCGCCTCTGCTGAGATGCTCATTTTAAAAGAAATATAATCGAAGTCAGCTGGACTGGAGAATTTGCTTTTTACAATCGATGTGACTGTGTTTACTTAAGCAGATTATTCGATAAATGTGCGGACAATGTATGTACCTTCATTGGAAATGCACAATGAGGTTTAACGCGTTCACTGCCGCTGTAGGGAAAAAAGCGATCACTGCGATGCCAACCATGTAATGAATTTTTTCCACTTGCCGACTGTAGGAGAAAATAAATGTTGATGATCAACTTTTACCGCGATTTTGCTAAGGATTTGCTACTAAAATTCCATATACCGCTCTTTCGCGGAATCGGACTCTCACCTTGATGTCACGTCCCGCGAAGGCATGGGACTCGGTAGCGAACAAATTAAGTTCATGCGTCGAATCCAGATTCATCGATTTACATCTATTCGCTGCTCGCTGCATAGAATACGTCCCCAGTCTTGCAGTCACTCATGATTGTTCAAACATTTAACTTGACAGTTTTGTGATTTTGTAGAAAGAATATAAATCTGTCATATTTTAAAAGACGGGTACAATGCTGAAAACAAGTGTTGAAAAAAGAAAACACAATTTTAATACAGAATCGTCACTGGGCAGACCGCAACACCTTAAAAATATTAGAAATAGTCCGTATCCGGAAAAGTCAACCCACCCCTGCTCTACACGATGGATCTTCAGCGGTATTAGTATCGAATTCATGGCCTAGTGGTTATGGTCACGAGTACTCGAGCTTACCAAATTCATGGCCTAGTGATTATGGTCACGAGTATTCGAGCTTACCGAATTCATGGCCTAGTGATTATGGTCACGAGTACTCGAGCTTACCGAATTCATGGCCTAGTGGTTATGGTCACGAGTACTCGAGCTTACCGAATTCATGGCCTAGTGGTTATGGTCACGAGTACTCGAGCTTACCGAATTCATGGCCTAGTGGTTATGATCACGAGTATTCGAGCTTACCGAATTCATGGCCTAGTGGTTATGATCACGAGTATTCGAGCTTACCGAATTCATGGCCTAGTGGCTATGGTTACGAGTCCGTGATCATAACCACTAGGCTGTCACGTCATATGTCTTTACTGGCATCAGAATTCGAACCCACGACTCGACAGAAACATTGTCGGTAGCGAGTACGCAATCAATGAGCACTCGTCTATCGCGACCACCAGAAACTAATTAAGATTAAGATAGTATAAGGGCTAATAGACAAAATTTGACTATCTCGCAATTATATTTCAAAAACTTTTTAATTTAACTCTATTTTTTGGTTTTAATTTGGATTCTGGTTGTATGCAAATTAGAATAACATATCACAATAGACTTCATTAAAAAAGAAATGCTTAATTTTTTTAATGCATAACTTGAATTTGAAATGCATCAAAAGCATTAAATTATTTTTTAAATATTTAAAAATACACTTTTTACGTGCAAATTTAACAGAAAAATGTTTCATCAAATCTTTTGAAATGTTAGGGGCATATCTCCATAAAAACATATTTGTATGCCCTTTGGAAAATATCTTACACCAACATATGGATAAAAAATGTAAACATTTTTACAACTGAACTAATATACAAATTATGCTATCTTATCAAAGGACTTGTCCACCCCTCGCGGATTTCGAGACGTGTTTATTTCAGGGTTTCTTCCAGCGTTTTTATATTAATGTTTCGTAAGAAAGCTTTAAATTACAGAAATAATGGGTTTTATATAATTTTTAAGTCCCCTTAAATAAGTGCAACCTTATGCATATAAGGTCCTATATTTTCTGTATTCTTTCATAAGAATTTATTTTTCAGTTGAGTTATATTGTAAATTATTAGAGGCGGACCTCGATATTTTGATGATTTTCGAAAAATTTGACTTCGAAATAAATCTTGTCACCTTCATAGTGTTGCATTTTAAATTATCCGCATTAAAATTAATAAGGTGAATTGATAAGGAAGTAGTTTCAATGTCCTTTTATTCTTCATGAAGAATTTAAACGTAAACAAGATATTTAAGTATAAATAACTTCTATAAAATTTTAGAGATGAATGGCTACTTTTATTTTAAAACTAAAATAGTTTTATCTTAAATGTATTTTCTTCAATATAAAAGATAAAAGTTTGCAACACGGAAATTTTTTGTAATTTCATCGACTACCAAAAAGTTAAAAAAGAAACATTTTCACAATTAATTCAATAATATTCAGCAGAATCGTAATATTACTGAATAGCTTTTAAATAAGAGAAAATATTATATTGGTTTAATTGTTGAATTTTGGTTTGTCACAAATGCAGTTTACGTTTTAAAAATCTTTTTTTAAATCAGATTAACAACATTTGTGATGCCTAAGAGAGAAGATGTCTTTAAATAATCTAAATATCTTTCTTCGGAAACTTAGAGTACTTACTCGGTTAATAAAAGAGAAAAACAGTTACTTCACATAAAATTCTATGATTTGCAATATTACAGTAGAACGTCGTTTATCCGAACGTTTATTATCTGGAGCGACAAATATCTGAACCAAAATCCGGATACGTTTTCGAACAGAGCAATGCTCAACATTTTTTTCCTGTGAGGATAAAAGTGACGGGAAAACCTAAGGTGAGGGATATTTGGGGAATTCCAGTTGTGTGATTTGGTAAACATCTGTGTGGAATATTAGGTCAGTTTGTTTCCAAGTGAGGAGTGTATACGTGCTCTTTTGTTGAGTTTTGTCGATGTAGAAACCTGGATGGCATGCGATGCAGAAGACTTTGGATTTCAAATGCTAAATGATGACGAGATTGTTACTTCCGTGCAAGAAGAATCCGATCCTGTCGACGATGAAATGGATGAAGACGAGGACAACACACACACACACACCAGCAACAACGAAAGTAGCAAGGGTTCATCAAATTCTGACGCGTTTTTTGCGTTACAGACAACTATGCAGTGGTTCGAACAACAATCAGAGTGATGTCCTACTCAACTACTGCTGCTAAAGAGAATCAGAGACCATGCAGTGAAAAAACGAAGGTGTACAATGGTGCAACGAAAAATAATTGATTATTTTCCTTAATCAAGGTAAAATTGCGACATTTTGCACCTATTTGGCTTTTTCTTCAAGCACGTTTCCTGCATAGGATGATTTTCAATATTTGTATAGTGTCCAGTATCATATACTGAACGGATCGCATTCGATTTTCGGTTATCCGAACAATCGCGTATCCGAATGGTGTCCGGTCCCAATTGATCGGATAAACGACATTCTACTATAAATCACAAGAGCTGGATTTCTTTTATTTTCGCCCTACATTTCATAAAATTAGCGAATCTTTATACTGAGAATTATATAAGAATCTCTTACATATGAAAATGAATTTAACATTTCATTTCTATCAATATAATTTGTTTTTTTTATTAATGTTGCCTTTTGTAGTTACACAATGACTATTGACGATGGATCTCGTAAGTAATGACCTTGAACACACACACAAGTGATGAGGATAACACATGGAGCTGGAACCTCACTCTCCAAACTTTCACATTACGCCAACGTGAGGACTCTGAGCCTCGACAGATTTTATGTGCACCAGCCTTACTTTGCGATGGGTCCTCAGTAACACTAAGATTCGACAATGCGAGACATGAATTCTTGACTACTCGACTATTGCGGCTTCTCTCTCTCTCTCTCTTACTTTATTGCTATCAAACATATCATCATCATCAGCAGCAGCTTTGGCATGACAGCCCTTTGTGGGCCTGAGCCTTCCTCAGAAGTTTTTTCCATTTTGCCCTTCTCTCAGCAATTGATCTCCAGTTCTTCATTTTTAGAATGGCAATGTCCTCATCCACACAGTCTTTTCATCTCCTTTCGGGCCTTCCCTTTTGTCTTTTAGAGGGAGATGGATTAAAATTTTTCCATACAGTTCGTTCTGGGCTCATTCTTACTATATGAGCCCTGTCCATCTCATTCCAATTAGTTTACAGACTCAATAATATCATCGCTATTAAAAATCTTATATATTTCAAAATTATATCTTTCTCTCCAACTGTTATTATCGAGAACAGCACTAAAAATGGTTAGCAGGACCTTCCTTTCAAAAGTCGCCTAGATCTTTTATTTTTTTGATCAAACAAAAAGGAATTCAAACAATGCATATGGAAAAAAATTATTACTCTTTTGGGGCTGTGTTCACAAAAAAAATTATAAATATCCCCCCCCCCCCTGATTCTATAATTTCTTGTTATCCCCTTTTGTTTTAGCATACTGTATTTATTTATTTATCGAACGCCCGTGCTTGGCTTCTTGACCATTTGATGCCAAGCCTTCCAATACCGATTGACGACGTCGTCAGTCGGGTACTCATCGAGTCCAGTGCATTGGAGCAGGTGGTAGATGAATATTATATTAGTATTAGTATATATGTTGACTGGCTATCCTAATACGAAAGAAAAATTTATATTTCATCAATTATTTACACTTTAACTGTAACATATACATAAAAAAATTAGTATTTAATTTTTATGTAGATATTTATATTACTGATTGATCCTTTACTAATGTCGTACTGCAAAGCAACACGAGGGCTATTGGCGACGGACTTCGTAATATTATACCATGGTCTAGTGATGGAGACGAGACCCTCCCCCCTCACTATTGAACTTTCGAAACTACATCAATGGAAAATTCTAAGCCTTGACAAATTTAAAATGCATCAGCTCCTCTGCGCGTCAGGTCTTCATGACATCAGAACTCAAACCTGACAATTGACAGAAATAACGCCACGCCCAATTCATCACCATGACAACATACTTCAAAATCCTATGTATAACGTACATTTTTAGCACAAAAAATTAGATTCAAATGTACGGGTACGTGTTATAAGTCGGGTATAAAAATGATATCTTTAAAAATAAAAATAAAAAAAAATATTAGCATAAAAAGTAGACTTTAACATTAACCGGAATACTGTTTATTTAAGGTTTCCGAACACGTTCGGAGTACTTTTTAACAAAATAGCATACTAAAACATTATAAATGCTCTTTTAGGACTCAATACCAATAAATATTACTCTCTATTAAACTATCAAAAATTAAAATAAATTATCTGAATTTTACAAAAATCACAATTATAAGTGAAATTTTAGCAATACTTTTGAAAAACTTCAAAGCAGTTAGAGAAAAAGTAATAAACATATATTAGTAAAAAAATTACTAAAACAAATTAGATGCATTTATCTAGAAAATGTTCTAAAATTTTAATTTTTTATTAAAATTTGAAAATTTTAGAGCTGATTGAGTAAACATTATAAGAAATTTAACATTTTTTTGAGGCCATTATTTAAATAACAAGCCATAACTCAAAAAGTATTCATACAATAAGAAATATTTTAGTACATTCTCTAGAAAACATAAATATCAGGTTCAAAAAGTTTTATAGAAATACATTCGTAATATTTTGAGTTATCAGACTCGCCATGATAGATTTTGAGCAATTTAAATGCCCACTTCTGGTAGATCAAAAACCCACTTCCGGCTTTTTTAAATTTATAAAATTGATTGCAACTTGGCCTCTAGGTAGTGTAGAAACAAAACAAAGTATGTTTCGTAATGTCAAGAGATAGCTCGATTCAATAAAATAAAAAACAAAAATATCTGTCTTGCTGAATATGGTCATTTTCAACGTGTTCGGATATCTTAAAAGGAATAACATACCTAATGAACTTATATGGTTGCAGTTCTAGAAATATACTATTTTCTCAAAAGCCTGGGATAGTTCCTCGAAAAAATGACTTCAAAATATAAGAGCATTGCACACATACATTTTAGGTTCATTCGTAAAAAAGTGTTATACGACGAATATACTTAAAAATTAATAAATGCACCTTAAAAGTATAAGCGCGCTTTATATGCTGGATTTTAGGGTACAGATCTTTACTAAGGCAACAGTTTGTCAGAAAAAGTGTTTTCCCTCATGGCAAGTTTTTTTTTCTTCTTTTTTTTTTCTGTCCTATGATGGATTCTGTAAATTCAAGACAATGAACAGTGAGTAAATCGATTACAAAAAGAAAAGGCTGAATTAATTTATAAAACACGGAAATGTGTGTGTGTGCGAAAATTATGCTTCAAGTATTCATATATATCAGCGTTTCTCAAACTGTGTTGCGCGGCCCTCTACAAGGGCGTGATAACTCTACGAGGGGAGCGCGGGCTTATTAAAAAATCGAAAACAAAAGGTTATTTTTAAAAAAAGTGTTCATTTATTGAGTTAGCAAACAAAATACATTCGGACATAATACAAAAATAAAATACACATTTACACTGACATAATCTATATATATAAAGGAAAAAAGCGACTCACTCACTGACTGACTGACTGACTGACTGACTAATCACGAAATCTCTGAAACTATTCAACCTACAGACTTGAAATTTGGTAGACATGTTCCTTTGATAGAGTAGACATCAGCCAAGAAAGGTTTTTCCGAAATTCGAAACGCAAGGGGCGTTACGGAGGGTTAAGGGCTTTAATAATAATTGTTTCCATGTTTAAACTACTTGATGTACAATCTTGAAATTGGGTAAGCGGATTCCTTTCAGAGAGTAGAGATCCGCTACAAAATGAGTTTGCTGAAAATCGACCCCCAAGTGGCTTTGCAGGGGCTTAGGGGGCGTTATAGATAATTATTTCCATTTTTAAACTATTTGACGCACTGTCTTTAAATTTGATATATATAGATTCCTTTCGTAGAATAATGATCAGTTACAAAACGGGTTTTGTGAAAACAGACTTCTAAGTGGCGTTGCGGGGGATTAAGGGGCGTAATAGATAAATATATCCGTTTTTAAACTACTTCACCTACCTGCTTGAAAATTGGTAGGTAAGTTTCTTTCCTGGAGTAAAAATCCGCTACAAAATAGGTTTTGGGAAAATTGACCCCCAAGGTGTGTTGCGGGGGCGGGGGGTTTAAGGGGCGTTATAAATTCCTTTTTTTAAGTTATTAGACGTACAGTCTTGAAACTTAGTAAGCAGATTCCTCTCATAGGGTAGAGATACACTAAAAATGGGTTTCGTGAAAATTGTCCCCAAGTGGCGTTGAGGGGACTTAAGGGGCGTTATAGATAATTATTTCCATTTTTAAACTATTAGACGCACAGTCTTTATATTTGATAAAGAGATTTCTTTCATAGAGTAGAGATCAGCTATAAGAAGGTTTTGTGAAAACAGACCTCTAAGTGGCGTTACAGGGGAATAAGTGGCGTAAGAGATAAATATTTTCGTTTTTAAACTATTTGACCTACCTGCTTGAAAATTGGAAGGAATGTTTCTTTCATGGAGTATATATCCGCTACAAAACGGGTTTGGGGGGAATTGACCCCCAAGGGGTGTTGCGGGGGTGGGGGTTTAAGGGCCGTTATAAATTCCGATTTTTAAGTTATTAGACGTACAGTCTTGAAACTTAGTAAGCAGATTCCTCTCATAGGGTAGAGATACGCTACAAAATGGGTTTCGTGAAAATTGCCTCCAAGTGGCGTTGCGGGACTTAAGGGGCGTTACAGATAATTATTTCCATTTTTAAACTATTAGACGCACAGTCTTTATATTTGATAAAGAGATTTCTTTCATAGAGTAGAGATCAGCTATAAGAAGGTTTTGTGAAAATAGACCTCTAAGTGGCGTTGCAGGGGAATAAGTGGCGTAAGAGATAAATATTTTCGTTTTTAAACTGTTTGACCTACCTGCTTGAAAATTGGTAGGAATGTTTCTTTCATGGTGTATATATCCGCTACAAAACGGGTTTGGAGAAAATTGACCCCCAAGGGGTGTTGCGGGGGGGTTAAGGGCAGATATAAATAATTATTTCTTTTTTTAAACTATTAGACTCACAGTCTTGAAATTTGGTTAGCAGATTCCTCTCATAGGATAGAAATACACTGCAAAATATGTTTTGTGAAAATCCTCCCCTAGGTGGTGTTGCGGGGGTTCAAGGGGCGTTATTGATAATTTTTTTGCATTTTTAATTAATTGGACGCACAGTCTTCAAATTTTGCTAAGCAGATTCCTTTCATAGATTGCAATTCCCCTACAAAATGGGTTTTGTGAAAACAGACCCAGAAGTGGCGTTGCGGGGGCTCAAGTGGCGTTATAGACAATTATCCCCATTTTTAAACTGTTAGACGTACAGTCTTGAAATTTGATAGCAGATTCCTTTCGTTAAGTAGAGAACCGCTACAAAATGGGTTTCGCGAATATCAACTACCAAGTTTAATTTCGGGAGATTAAGAGGCGTAATCGATAAATATTTCCATTTTTAAACTACTTGATCATCCTGCTTGAAAATTGGTAGGCATGTTCCTTTCATGAAATAGAGTTCCTCTAACAAAGAGTAAAATGAAAATTGACCCCAAAGATGTTTGCGAGCGGTCAAGAGGAGTTACAGAAAAAAATTCCTGTTTTTAATTGTTAGACCCATATACTTGAAATTTGTTAAGCATGTTTCTTTTGTTGAATAGGGAACCACTAAGAATAAATTTTAAGCAAATCAAGTTCTGGGGGGTTGCAGGGGGTTACAGGGACATTATTGACAAAAAAATTACTTTTTTCGAGCTACAAGGACTATAATAATGAAATTTGGTTTGCATTTTTCTTTTGTTGAATTGAAATCCGCTAAGAGCAGTAATCTTGGAAAACGGCTCTCAACGGGATTACGGGGATATTTATAGTAAAACTTTTGCTTTTTTCTGTTAGATTTAGACTTGAAATTTGGCTTGCATGTTCAATTTACGGAGTAGAGATCCACCGAAAATTGGTTTTGCGGGAATCCACTTGGTTTTTGAGTTACGAAAGAGCAAACATCATTCTATGGTTCAATTTTAGAGATTTTTAGAAAATACAAATTAGATGAGTTCTGCCCTTTTTTTAATCAACAGGTGACAGTTACAGGTATAAGTATATTTTTCAATTCAATCGAATTCTTAATGCTAGGACTTAGATATCAATAATTTATACATATATATAAGCAGTAAAAATTTATAAAACATCATGAAATACCCAGCGAAGCGGGCGGGTAACAGCTAGTACACTTATAAATGTATCAGCACTGTGCGATGTATTTTACAATTAATTTAACAGTACTAAAGTTAAGAACATTTTTAATAATTACCAGTGATCACCTGAACTCGCCATATATAAAATTATATACAAAAATTAACACTTATCTTGATAATTTGTACGGTGATAATTAATCCCTGACCTGCCGATTTAAAGTTTTGCGATGTGCTCCCCAATGTCGCTATTTTACACGTAGGCATGTGTATGGGATGCATTCGGGAGAGCAGAAAAAGGAATAAATAAACAAAAATTCTCTAAAATAAGTAAATCATTTGCAAACATTGTCCATGTCCTTATTGCATTCCAAAGCCTTCGGAAATATTTTATGGATAGTAGTGCACAGAAAAGATCGTACTTCGGAAAGACGTATGTATTCGTCTGGGGCAATTAACTCTTTGACTGAGTGAGACGTTTATATACACCGCCGACACTTGAGAGGATAAAGTTGAACTGCTGGTTTTGTTTCAAAGTATAGTATCGCACTGAATTCAATACATTGTTATTGTATGGAGGGGGGCGAGATGAAAACTGTGATTGAATATTGGGTTACGAAGATTGAAAGTTTGAGAGAGAGAGAGAGAGAGAAGCACTGATATATATATTAAACTAAATTTTCTTGGTGCTCATTGTAGACTCTAATATAAACCCATTTAAATCAGGTTTGTCTCAAAAGTAATTATTTAGAATTATTCAGAAAACTTTCCAATATGAAAACTCTGTTATCTTTTATATGTATTGTTTATACAAGAAAAAGCAAAGCAAGTGATTAAATAGCAATCTTAAGCACACGTGATAGTTTTTACTTACAAATTGCTGATTGTATATGAATTTATATTGATTAACGGAGTATGTTTGCATAATACTTAAAATATTTAATTACAGCCGGAAGTGTTCCGTTTAACAAACAAAAATATTTTGTTTTAGCATTTGTAACAAATGTTTAACTCTTGATTATACCGCACGAGTTTTCCAAACGAAACGGAATCAATCCAAACGTGATTCAACAACCTGACCAATGGTAGCCGATAAGTTTTGAAATTCTTTCTAGATCCAGTTGTTTGCTGCAAGATTCTTAAGCTTTTCATGATTGGTTACACTTATCTTTCTTCCTAGATCTGTGCTGAAAGCGGAGAGCATTGCGAAATCCAACAAAGGAGTACTTAAATACTTCTGCGACCAAGTTAACCATTTCCTTTTTTTTTTACCCAAAAAGAAGGATTTCTGAAGAAACGGGGAAAAAATTTTTGAAATCTATTTATGTACGTAGAACCCCTAAGAAGGATGTATATTCCCTCAAGATATTAAGGTATGTTTTTGATAGTATTATTTTGTGTTAATAATTACAAACCTGGTGGGACTTATTTTCTTTCTTTTTAAAGGCAAAACTTATGTATGTGAAAGAGTTTGCGAATACTTGCGGCAAACTTTTTTTTTTAAGAACGATGGAAATATGGGGATTGTTTGGGGCTTTTAGATTTATTTAGTACATTTTAAGAAAAATTTGCTAAAATTGAGAAGAGAAAAATAAATTATTATTACTAAAATAGGAAAAAAATGGGTACAAATTTACAAAAAAATAACATAAACGGGGCCTATTCTGCACCAAAAGTTTATGACCAAATTTTCAATTTTTGAATTTTGATGTGTTGCTATGTTGTTCATTTTTGAAATGACTTTCGGGATAAGAGATATTTTAATTTTTACAAAAACTAAAGCACTTTATCTTAGTTATTATATAAAATTGCTTAAAATAACAGTGATTATACTAACAGAAGAGACTGTAAATTTTGTAATAAACATGGACTAATAAATCTGAAGGTTAAAACACTTCTATTATTATACAGAACCACACAAAAAATTTCAGTTAATTATTTTCAAAACTTTTTAGCAATCGCTATCCCCGTTTGAGCATTTTCAAATACAATTCGAGTAAAACGGGTTTTGAAGTATGACATCTTGCTTAAAGTAATGGCATCTGCTTTTACTGAAACACTTGTAGTTTTTTTTTCTTCTAGTGAAGGAAAATAATAAACTTGGTGTCTTTATAAAGCTAATGAAATAGTCTATAAAATAAAATCATAAAAAATTTGTCAATTTTTGGCAAAAGTCACCATTTTAGGGAAGTCGGATACCTTAAGCCTTCCGAATTGTACTTTTCATTAGTAAAAAATTCATACTTTGAGAGTCTTATTCTCCTTAGCTACATATTTGTACGGAGGGCACTTTTTTTTAATGCTGTTATTATTGTAACAAAAACTTTTAACATTCCACTTAATTTAAGATGCTTACAACTCTATGGTTTAGTCATTTTTTCAAAAAACTAATCCTTGTCTATTTTTCAAGATCTTGATCAGGGGTCAGCCCACCTTTTAGCTGTGGCGTACCAAACCAATCTAGCAATATGATTTAGCGTGCCCCTCAGAAGGCCATTTTTTAAACAATTTGATTCTCGCGATAACGCATGCAAAGTTAGGGAACAGATACACAATAATACAGATTTGCAACTTTATTATATATTAATTTGGCAGCATTTAAAGGTACTTCTCAGCATAAAATATAACCATTTCTTCGACAAAAATAAGAATAATTAAAATTGTACACATATTAAACATTTTTAAACATATTTACTAAAATAAAAAATAGGCAACATAAAATATAAGCATTTCCTTTCATTATAGTTAAATAAAAAGATCAATAAAAATTTTAAAGCGAATCCAGGGTTTGCACCGCCCTACTTTCATATCGCAAAATCCGGGTACATACTGTACATAATTATTTTTTTTTGACGAAAAATGTGTTATCTTTTTGTTTTGTTATATTTCATTCAATCTAACTTTGTCAATAGATTTTTCTAGAATAAATGACACTTGAAAAACGTCCGCGTCAACATGATTTTGAAGAAAAAAGTTGCGTAGTTTGTGTAGTGACACACTTTAGCTTCGTCAGAGATATCGGAGTCAACTCCGATGGTCATCAAAGAGGCTACATTATAGGGGAGACAAGCAGAGACAATACAACACAAGACATGCAAGCTCCAACCTGTTTGCTACAGGACTCTACATGATAGTGAGTGTTTGAAATGTTGAGAGTTTTATTGGATCACTTCGAATTATCGCGTGTTGTATTCTGATCAACCACAGATTTTACTTCGAAACATTGAGTGTACCTAAACGTATTGTTTAGTTCGGAATATCAAGAATTTTTCTAGGAGCTGAGCATATACTTCGAATTCGCGAGAGGTTCATATTATCGAAGGTTTGAATTAGTGAGAGTCGGCTGTATTTTGAAAATCCTAGTTCAGGCTCTGTTCAAAGGTCTGAGCTATGGGTAGGCAAAATATTTTTTTTATTGAAGCATTTTTCAAAAAAGGAGAATGTTATTAAAATAGGTAATTCTATGTTCATCTTTTGCCAAAATATAGCATTTAAATAATTATTGTATCGTATTAATATTCTTAAAACAGTCTTATATGTGTATTCAAATCTAAGTAACACTAAATATTAAAAAAACATTCCTTTGTAATCTTTTGCAAAATCACGATTCCAGTCGTAGTCGGATACTTTAAAGGTGATAGTTGATATGCATGTTGCATAATGCTGCAATATAACACAAATAAGCATTGTTTAAATTATCGTAATAGAATCCAAAAGTTGTTTGTGTTGCTTTTGTCCAATATGCTTATCTTTAGAATAATTTCTTCAGAATATTTGCTTATTTTTCAGAACCTGTTTGATTGATAGAAATTGTCAATAACTTTTAGAGAGGTCATCTTTCTAAAAGTTCAGTAAGGTATCTGACTACTTGCGACAACTTTTTTTTAAGAAAATGGAGATATGGATATTTTTTTGTAATTTTTAGATTTGCTTAGTATATTTTTTAAAAAATATGCTAAAATTAAGAAGAAAAAAGGAAATTATTATTACTAAAATGGAAAAAAATTGGTAAAGAAATTTACAGAAAAATTAACACAAGTGCGGCTTATTCTGTACCAAAAGTTTCTGAACAAATTTTCAGTTTTCCAATTTTGATGGGTTGCTATGTTGTTCATTTTTGAAATGACCTTCGTGATATGAGAAATTATAATTTTTACAAAAACTAGAGCACTTTTTCTTAGTTATTATATAAAATTGTTTAAAAAAAACAGTGATTATATTAACATAAGGGACTGTAAATTTTGTACTAAAACAGTGACTGATAAATCTGAAGGTGAAAACACTTCTACTATTATATAAAACATACACAAAAAATTTCATTTAACTATTTTCAAAACTTTTTGAGCAATCGCTGTCCCCGTTTGAACACTTTAAAAAAAAAAAAAGCGCACACACATTTCGAGTAAAACGCATTTTAAAGTATTGCATCTTTCTTAAAGTAATGGCATCTGCTTTTACTAAAACACTTGTAGTTTTCGTTCTAGTGAACAGAAAATAATAAACTTGGTATTTTTATAAAGCTAATAAAATGGCATATAAAAAAAAATCATAAAAAATTTGTCAATTTGTGGCAAAATTCACAATTTTAGGGTAGTTGGGTACCTTAAGAACAATTTACAATAAAATGTTTCTTTTTTTAAAATTCTGTGATTTAGGTGCTTTTTGAAATTAAATATAAGTAAAAAAAGTTTTCATATATGCTATGACCATAAGCAAAAATTTTACTAACCATTCAAAATTATTTACGAACAAAATGAAAATGTATAAGTTCTAACATAACATTTATAAATATTATACATATATAAATACGAGGGGAAAATATGATGATACTTAAAAATTAAAAATTAAATTGAAAAAAGCCATAAACGAGAAACTAAAAGTTTCCGTATAGTGTTTAAACAGTTTGTGTGAATTGTCTTTTTCTTGTTTATATTCAAAGGTCATTTCTTTTAACCTCTCATAGACTTTGGGATATAATTCTCACAACTTTTTATTTTGTGACCACGGTAACAGAGTGGTCACTTTCGCGAACTCTTCACCAGTGTTACTTCTATCGAGTCATCACTAAAGATCTACCATACAGAGAGGTTGATGCACGTTAAGTCTGTCAAGGCTCAGAATCCTCACGTTGTTATTTCATGAGTTTGGTGAGTACCTATAATGATAGTTCATCTATTATCCTCATAACTTGACCGTGGTTCAAAATTATGATGTCTGTGTTGATTCAAATACGACACATTAATAAATAACCAATCCATCCATCAGTTTTTTTTATTGTTGTTGTTTCAAGCAGAATATTACTTCAAAATGTCCCAAATAGCTTTTTTACAAATAAACCTAGTTCATCGTGTTCTATTTTCTGAGTTCATGGCTAATTTCTTGCAATAAATGTTCGATGGGATTCAAATCGGGAGATTGAGGTAGTCTGTGAGAAAGTAGTTAAAAACATGACAGGGACACCATTCCTTACAAATATTAGAAGAGTACTTAAGATCATTGGTTGGCTGGAAAGTAAACTTAGTTCCAAAGGATATTTTTTTACGTTATGTCCAGGTACAAGATCTTATTAAACATTCCTTAGATAAAACAAAAACATCAGACTTCTGAAACCCGTATACATTCTCAAGCCATTACGCCTCCGCCGAATGGCGTTGCCACTCCTGTGGGGGCCCCAAATCGAAATTTCGAATGAGCTATTTTTGAGGGCCCCTTAACACTTCACTATTTTTTATTCAATAGTTTTGGGGCCCCGTATCATTGATACGGCGGTAGCTACGCGCTTACCTCCGCCGATATGTTTGAAAATTTCACTTAAATTCTTTGCACGAGATTTTGATTGTAAACGAGGAGTAAAGTTGTACCGCATTGTTTTTTGTGTGAGGAAAAGGTAATATGTGTGTCCTTATATAAAAGAATATTGATTAAAATTCAGATGTACACGAATATCGCTGAACAAATAATCTAAGGAAAAAATTTGAATACACTATTTAAATAATAAAGCCGGATGATTTTATTTTCCCAGATAATTCGACTGTCTATTCAAAGGATGTTAAATCTTGATTCATGGCTAAAGTTAACTTTTTTCCAAAAAGATAAAAACTTATTTACAGGAATATTTCTTCGCAAATACGAGACTGTTTTTTGACTAATAAATGGTTTCTTACAATAGCAGCACGTCCGTTGTAATTTGCTTTTTAATTACGTTTTTATCACCGCGTCTTACTGTTATACTATATTATAATCAGTTTCAAGTCATCTGCTACTTGGGATGGACTTGTTCTTGAATTATCTTTAATTTGACGCATAATATTTCTTTTGTGTGGGCAATCTGTTTTGAACAGTTCAAAGCTTACTGTAGATATACTGATGATCCATCATTCCGTAACTGCATCATCAACTTGCAAACAGCTGTAGAAATATAAATTTCAAAACTGAATATCTACAAGTTCGAGTTAAACGAATGTTGAAACCGTATTTTCGAAATAATTTTATTTCTTTTATAATCTCCAGTTTCAGAAGTTTACTGAGGGGCAGGTACAGAAAACTTTAAGAATAAATTGCATTTTGCATGTGAAAACTTTTTTTGTATAATGCTTTACAATATCTCCCAAATATTTGAAGAAAAACGTCTGTAGAGCTTTGTTTTAACATAACGCATTTTTAACGCATCACATAACCCATCATTTATAAACGCATTTTATGGCTCAAATTGCAAACATATTTGAGCAGCTAATAAGGGTACGGAGAGCGATTAGGAATAATGCTAATTGATCAGAAATTTTGGCTTTCATACGCAAACTTTTTTTCATTCACTGAATATACGTGAATACATAGGATTCTAAAAAAAGTTTATGGGATCTGTACAGCACTACTTCGACATTATTACAAAAGTACGAGGATAAAAATATTGAGATTAATAGTCTCTAAGCATTACTTTAGTAGATGAATTAAATTAATAAGAATATAAATGTTTTGCAAAATATACTACATACATTTTTTGCCGAGCCCCTAAACTATGCTAATTTAAGGAATCTTATTAGAAAAGTTTTTTCTGGAAATGAGTACAGATTGACTAACGTATTCATTGCAGAAAAAAAAATCTTCCATTTTTGAATAATAATTGATTAATGTATTTATTTAAAATTTTGCTTAAGTATGACCTAATTTCTAGAATTGTTATTAATTTTGACAAATAGATTTACTTTTATCGTTTATTGTATTACTAGCTTTTACCCGCGGCTCCGCTCGCGTTAATGTCTTTAAATAACTGTCAAAGTCGTTATCATTATCATTAGAAAGTAAATAATATAATATGGTAATTTTTTATTGCTTAACTGGAACTAATAAAATTTAAAAATTCTAAAATTGAGTTTAGTTTTAAAAAACTAAAAACGTAATTTATTATAATAATTAACAACAAATATTCAATAACTTAAACTATCAATATTTTTAAAAATCGAAAGTATCTACGTTTAATATATAATTCCCCTTTAAAAGAACTCAAAACAAAATATTATTCTAAGATGCTACTGTATACCATATTATATGTTCTTCCGACAGTTGCAAATATGTGAAGATTTGGGCATTGGACACACCGATCAGGCTATATATAGTTGGCCCATGGGAAAAACATGCCTTTTCCAAATGCGCACCCCTGCTAACTGAAATGTTAGCTTTGTTAATAGCAACAGTAAAACTGGAAATTGAATTTGTTTGAATTGAAACGGTAGCTCAGTGGGGATACTTGGAATTCGAGGTATGATAACACTATCCCTTTTCATGACATATGTTCAAATATTGGCACCAAGTATATTCTGTATCAGTTTTGTGATCCAAAGCCTCGTTCATTAACATAGTCGAGGAGCATCGAGATTTTTGCATAACTGGAACATTTAATTTTAATTGAAGTTTATGTGAGGGTACACCTGAAAGTTCAAGTGAATTTAAGAATCCGTGGGATATGAAGTACTTTGTTCTTTATTCATGATTGTATTCATTGATAAATATTTCTTCAATTCCCCCCTCCCCCACACGTCGTTTAAATTTTCAATGTTGATTTTATGGACAATGTCATTGTTAGGCGCCAATACTGATTTTGCGCGCAACCACTGATCCCAATTTAAATTTTGTTGCAAGCCCGGGTAAATTTGAACAATAAGATTTACATCATTTTCTTCTACATTACAAAATTCTCTGAAAGTAAAATATAACCTCCAGCATTTGCGTCCAAACATCCATAACCGACATCGTACTTTCATCCCACACTAAAAGCTTGCATTGTGGAAGCATCCTGCATTGAGAGCTATTTTTTTCTGAAATTTCAGATGAGTGAATCTTCAAATGCAAGATTAAGTGATAATTTTAAAACGGAATGTGCAGTACGACCGTTGGTCAGTAAAATCCTGGCTATACCAGAAGAAGCCATAGCAACTGTCATCTTCTAGGTTTTTCTGAAGGTCATTTATAATAAGTTTAGCAAAAACGTTTTTCCTGTTCCTCCAGGGGCTTCGAGAAAAAGAGTACATCACTGCTGGATTCTATTTTGCGTAACACTTGTTGGAAAACGTGACTTTGTTCTGGAGTTAATTGAGAATAAATTCTGTTACTTTATGTTGGAATGCTATAAAATCGTAGTTTAATTCTCAAGTAATTTCATTATCGAAGCAATTTCCGTCGACACGTCTAGGGCTAATCATTCCAAAATCTCGTAGCTTCTTCCTAACCATTCTGAACCATTCGTGTTCATTGAAAGGCATATTTGGTTATTTTTCGTCTCAAAATATCTTCCGCCATGTAGTCTTTGTACTTATTCCAAAAGGTAGAGGATTAGAAAGACCGAAGATGAAATAAGTATTGCGTAAAGCTCCCTAATTTTATTCGGCGAGTGACATTGTATGGATGCCTCCATAGTATATATCTTCAAAGTGATACCTCCATGTAAAATATCTAGGTTCAGTATAAGTGAAAAAATTTGTGCAAAATTTGCATTTTGTATAATTATGTTTAAAAAAATTCAAAGTAATAAATACTTTCAAAACTACTAAGACTAATCAAAACTACTAAAGTAAAATCAAAACTTTTTGTGAAGCTGTCAATTAATATTACCATAGAATTTTCAATATCACGCTCGCGCAATTCGCTCTACAACTTTATTTCGTTTCCCTCTTTAAAATGTGGGAGAAAAATTGCTTTAAAATATCTGGGATTGTCGGAATAGAGAACTTCTTAGCCAACTTGGCGATATTTCTCAAAGTTTGAGTTTTTTATTTGTTTAACATTTATAAACCCCGTGCACCACGCAATGTATAACACGGGGGCATACAACACAGACAGAAGAGAAAGGATTACAACACAAACATCCATACCTTCTCCGGGATTCGAACCCAGTCCCTACGGCACCGCAGTCAGCTTCACTGACCACTATACCGGATGGGCGGCAAAGTTTGAGTTTGACATTTAACAAACGTAACCTAATAAACGTTAGACGTTTAATAAAAAACCATTTAAAAAAGATGCTAAATTACACTATGTTTCAGTTATTTGTTAAAAATGTGAGAAAATTATTATTAAAATTTCCATTATTGACCAAATGCATAATTTTGTGTCAACTTGGCGGGAAGTAAGCAATGTCAACGTTTTACCCGCGTAGTTTCTGTTCCCGTAAGAATATGGAGATAAAATATATCTTATGTTACTCGCTGATAATGTAGCTTTCCATTGGTGAAAGAATTTTTAAAATCGCACCAGCCGTTTCCGAGATTAGCCGGAACAAACAGACAGACAGACAAAAAATTTAAAAATTGATTTTTTTATATAAGTACCGTCTTTAAATGCCTTTAGTAAATGCCTTTTATCAAAAAGCTGCTAATTTGAAATTACAAACAGACACTTCAATTTTATTTATTTATATAGATTAAAACGTTTTACAGCTTTATAATTCTCTTTTTTTTTTCTTTTTTTTTTAAAAAAAAGAGTCATATATTTATACCATTTGTACGAGATTTTGAATGAAGTAAACGAGGTGTAAAGTTGTATCACATTTTTTATATAGTGAGGAAATGCAATGTTTTAAAAGAGTATTGATTAAAATTCAAATGTATACGAATATCGCTGAGCAAACAGTGTAAAGAAAAAATTTGTATATACTACTCGTATTTACATACATAGAGAGATAGAGTCATAGATCATAAATAAAGCATTTTCCTTCCTTCCTCAGCAGTTCGACCGCCCAGGATGAGCCTTGACCTTCTCAAGAAGCCTTTTCCTGCTAGTGTTCTCCAATATTTAGTTTTCAAAACTAGAAGATCTTTTTCTAGGCCATCAATCCATCTTAAATTTGGCATGTCTTTCCTCCGTGAGCTGATTTGTTTGGCATTGAAGGCTTTTTTAGTAATGTGGTCTTCGTCCATTCTGACAAAGTGACCTACCCATTTAATCCGTTGTACTTTATGAACTCTTTTTCAAACCTTAAGCCCATGTAAATTTTTTGTTACTTCTGAAATAACTGTAACAGATTTTAAAGGAAAAGTTATTGAGCCCCTTTAAAAACTGATGGGGAAAATAATACAAAATAGCTGCATTCTGCATCATCAAAAATGACTAAAATATCGTCAAATTTTGTAAGGTTTTGTGCAGTGCCATATTCTTAAATTCCTGAAAAAAATACATATTATCAATAATAGTGCAGGTTGCTTTTTTTTTCCTGAAAATGGTTAGAATTATAGAGCTATCTTACCCACTTTGTATTTTTGCATAATAATATTAGGATTTATCTAATAAATAAAATATAAAAAAGTTGCTCAAAAGAAGACCAGTTTATATTTTTGAAAAGTAATAGAAAATAATAGAAAGTTAGTATTATTAACTAGGTATCTCACACACATTATAAAATAGTATTATATATACTGATGTCCAAAATTAAGGTCACAAACATATTTCTCGACATAACTCTATGTAAATTGATAGAATTTATATTTTTCATATATTTTGAAGAGCGGGTAGCACAATATCAACCTTCAGTTTGGGAAAAGATGTTGTTTAGCGTTAGTTTTTGCAGAACTACTGGATTGAGACCGTTCAAGCATATGGGAATTTTGCCTCCCGTTTTGAGAATATTGCATTAAAACAAACAAGTTAGTCTGTTTGCAATAAGAATGATTTCTCAACATCGTTTAGATCAGTGATACTCAACCTGCGGCCCTCCGAGCCTTTTTAAGTGGCCCGGTCTTGACCCATTGTTCTGAGAAATTATTTTATTTAACACAATGTATTAAACATTTGGTGGGAAATTCTTTGACAAGAAACCAAGTATATCAATTTTGCTTTTTTGCTGTCGATATCGTACGGCTGCGAATTGATATTCTTTTTCTATTTGTAACGGTTACGGTTAGCGATAACAGACAACAGTGGAGTAGCGACAATTTTAAGGGTGGAACTAATTTTGAACAATATTTCATACCTTGCAAGCGAAAAATATTCGAACGATTTGAAGGTTAACTGTTTTGAAGTGAAAAATAAACAGGGGTCAGTACTTGTTTAATTTGTCAATAAAGTGCTGTGTTTAAAAAATGCCAATAAACAGGAATCATTCAATGACACTTTTACTCTTTCAAGAGGTGATATATATATATATAAATGGGCTTTATTGAATATTCTTTGCAACAGCAACAAAGTGTTTTGTCAATAGTAATGTCACAGTAGTAACAAAGACATCCTAAGGAGTTTGTTATATTACTGGTAATCATGTGAAACCGTTTACTAATGCAAAAATTGTGTGTGAAGGAGTGTTTCTTAAATTCTTTTAATTTAGTGTTAGTGACAAAAATAAAAAATATAAAAAAGAAATTATTAAAAAAAATCAAAACAGGAGTTATAATATTTTGACCAATTTTCCATATTTTAAATTTTCAATAATGTTATTTTGGTCTTAAAGTATTTCTCCCCCCCCCCTTTTAACATGTTGCTGCCCACGTTAAATAGCTGACATATGTATGCCGCCGGCGTGAAATGGTTGACATATGTATGCGGGCCAGCAGAAGAAAAGGTTGAGTACTCCTGGTTTAGATGCTTCCTAGAGACTTAGAGCCGTTGGCAGGCTTGAAGCCGGCCAGTCTCAAGCGGAGGTGGTTCTATGGTTACAAATAAACCGAAAGTGGTCTCCCGGTTATGGAATCATTCTAAACAAGTGGTACTATCACCGTGAAGATCGTCCAAGGTTCTCACAGAGCATCAATATCTGCACAGGATCACTACTTGGCATTAAGCGTATGACGACATAGGCACACAATGGCATTTCACCTTGCTCGTGACCTTGCTTATGTGTCTGGAAGAACTTCCAGGCAAACAGTATGCAGACGCCTTGCAGAGATTGGCCTTTACGTCCGGCATTCACTTTTGTGTATCCTTAGACTGCATCCAGCAGGAAAGACCGGATATTTTGGAGAAAATATCAATTGTAAACACAACAAGAGTGGGAATGTGTTCTTTTCCGTTACAAGTTGAAATGTACCAGACAAAGTTATTCGCGTCGAACCTTCACTTGGAGAGAAAATAGAGCTCGTTTTTATCCCTTCTATGTTACAAAAATCGACAGGTTTAGTGGCAAAAGAATCCTTGTGTATTGTGGCATAATTTGGGGTAGTCGTACGCCACTGTACTTTTTCGATTCGAGTACTGTCAACTCACAATTCTATAGGGATGAGATCCTAGAAGCCTATGTGAAATTTTTCTGGGTGCTTTGCGCCCGGACTATATTTTTAAAGACGACAATGCGCACCCAAACAGAACTCACAGTGTTGATCAATATCATGAAGGAGTTGATATTCGCAGTATGGATTGACCCTCGAGGTCTTCGGATCACAATTCTATTGAATATGTTTGGGATGGTCTAAGAAAAGCTATTTCTCAGCGTAGCTCTCCTCCCAGGACCCCCCACTAATTAAAAGTCCCCCTTTTGGAAAAATGGGTTTGTTGTCACAAATACTTATCAACACCCTCATAAACAGTATAGAAGTTCGTTCTGAGACTTGAATAGCAGTTCAGAGCGGTCATATTCCATATTACACAGACTTTTCCCGAGGTCATTACTTTATCTCTGATTCATGATTTAACACTTTTTGATTCGACTTGTATCTTAATTCACAATTAAAATCCTTTCCATATTGTTATGTTGCTACATTCTTCCTGACATTATAATATGTCTCTGTGCCAAATTTCATGGCAACACAATAAATAGTTCATCAGTTTTCACAGGTTTTATGTTTGTGGCCTTAATTTTGGACATAATTATTGTAATCATAATGTACATAGACAAAATGTTTTAAAAATCTGAAGTTAATTAATGATACAATCTTTCTCTATATATAAAGGTATGTTTAATAAAAGTGCTTTATTCGATTAAACACAATAAGCATCAAAAAATATTTAAGAGGATTTAACTTTCATTTTTATAATCCCATATTCATTTTAGCTCTGGTCTTGTTTTCAACAGATTAAGCCACTTTGAGTAATTATTGATTAGCAATATTTATTATCAGGATTACCTAAAGTTGTGGAAATTTTCCTAATCTTTGGGGGCACACACAGGCATTCCTTCTTGTTTGTTCCATCGACTACTAGTAAATAAAAATGTTCTACAGATAAAGTTTAATTCTATTTGCGCAGGGAATTATATATATTTGTGCTATTACAAATACAATTCAAAACATAAGCATTCTAGATAAACGAAGGAACAATAATAAGATAAAGTAAAATACCAATTGAGATAAATTTTTAATCGAAACTTTTGTAAAGAAATTTTAAATTTAAAAGTTATTTAAATTTTTTTAAGAGAATGGACTTCTCGAGGTATAATTTTATGATTCCAATTTCGAAGCTCTCATAAAAATATTATTATTGTAATGAAAGCTTTATTACCAAAACTAATTATTAATATCCCGTAATTAACTTTTTAAACTTTTTTATGGGGTCGATTCATCACTAGAGGGCGCTGCGATCGTGGCCATCATCACGTGATTAACAACGTGCGATCATGTAAGCAAATAACAGTTGATCGTATGACACTTGTGGTTGCGCGCTAACTTTCGAATTTGCAAACATTATTATTTTATATTCTTTAAATTCTTTTAAGTACTTCAAAATAGTTTTAATATATTTTCTACTCTTTTAGTTTTTGTATTGTGACCAAATATATATATAGTTTTAGTTTATCCTTTGGCTTCGAATTTTTGTATACTTTTAGGTTTAGTAATTATTTTTTATTAGTGCCGGCCATATTGTGATTAAAAAATTATGCAACGCTCTTTTGAACAAATTGCTTCTTAAAATTGGATAAATCTACTAATATCGCGAATCATCATGTAAGCGAGTTTTTACGAGAAAAATTCGCGCAGACTGTAAATAGAGAGTGGCTCGCCAAAACAAAACATTTATCAACATTCAGTACAATAAAAATTCTAATGATTTCAGCATAGAAAACTTATAACATATTAATGTTATATACACAGTTAGGAAATGAAACAAACAAAGTTATGAAGATATTTCTATAAATTAAAAAGTATTCTGTATTGCTACTAAATGGATGGCAAAATTTAAAATTGAGATTTTATTTCAATAAAATTTAACAGAACAAATTTCTTTATTAAGACAGTTCAGTTTCAAATTTTGTCTATAGTGCTTGTAAAATTGTCGAAAATAATCTTAAAGTAACAAAAACAAGTAATATAAAAAAAAGTCAATACCTTCTTAGGTAAGAAAATTTTTGTTTTAGTTACTTTTTATCAAATAGTTGCAATTAATATAAATATGTGTATACATATTACAGAATCAAAACATTAAGTGGCAATTAATTTTTATTAATTATCATTAAAATTTTGCATTGCTATCCAAAACAATTGTGTATATAAAATTTCAGTTCATCTTCATGTTTTAAAACATGAGAAAAAACCTTTACAATTTTGGACACAAGTCGCCAAAATGATCGCTATGTCGCCAAAAATTATGCCAACATGGATGGATTTATAATTATTTGAATAATTAGTTTTAATCAATTAATTTTTATTAATTAAAATTAAATTTCTGTATTGTCATGCAAAATAATCATGTTTTTAAATTTCAGCTTAATCGAGCGCTTTAAAAATGTATTTTACTAACGATTGAAAATTTGAATAAGATGAATAAATATGGAGAGAGTGTAAACTAATAGTAGGAATTGAAAAAAAAAGGTAATCAACTACATACTTAACAAATTCAGAGCATTCATAATAGATCACAGAAGTGATACCCTGATCTGTGTATGTTTGCAAAATTAAAAATCTTTGAATTCGAAATGCTCAGAAAATATTTCAGACTCTTTTTAAAACTTTAAATATCGTCAGCGTATTTGATAAAAACAAAAAAATATTGAAATTGAAATAATTAAAAAGTACTCACATTTCAGTCGAAATTTCTTTTGGAACATCTTTTAATTTATGTGATACTGAAGATTTATTTCTTCTCTTGAAAATTCTTTGGGTGGATGATGGTTTGGAAAAATAACTATCTATTCTTTAGTGGAAACCGAAAAAGGCTTTCTTACCTGCAGGCAAATTTTTCTTTTGCATTGTAGCAATTTAATATTGATTAAATTTATAGCAATTAAACACGCTACAGTATATTTTATTTCTTATATCATAGTAGATGCAAATCCGAAAATTCCGCCAAAATACTCAGTCGAATCAAACACGTGGCTATTTGTTTTGTATATCATCACGTGATTATGACGTCAGGTGTATCGAGTCCATTTGGTTTTTATTGAATATCGTCTGCGTTTATTTGAACCATTACTGAGAATATTAATACTGCTGTATCGTTATTAAAAATGCTCTATTAGAAATATAAAGTGTAGAAAAAAATATACAATTTTAAATTAAGAATCTTTTTTTTTCATACATATTTACCAAAAACTTATTTAGGATTTAAAGAGAAAGGAAAATAATGAAGTACGTTAAAAATAAATATCAACAATTTAATAGCAATTCATTAATTTTTATCGTTATGTTTTGATTTTAAAAAATAATTAGAAATTAATGCTAAAACAGTTGCAGTAGAAAAGACATAATCCTCACATTTGTAAGATTCAACTTTTAACTAAATTCCTCATGAAATTTGATTCCGTGTCTTGTCTTTAAAAAATAATATAATGAATCATCTACATGGGAATGAAAAACAAAAATAAGTCTATCATTGTATTCTGACGATTTATTTTGCTATACTTATGGATGCCTTTTCTATTTTTACATATTTAATAAGAATTCTCAAAAAGTACTGAAAAAAAATAAGACTAATGCTTCCAAACAAAGGTACAAATTTTTAGCTTTGATTAGATAAGCATCCACGTGCGTGTAAGCTGCTTGGTTTTTTTAAAGAAAAAGGCTATAAGCCAAAGGTGTCAAACTCAAATAGTCTAAGAGCTAGCAACGTTTTCGAGACAGAATTTTAGAAAAGCTGATTCTTTAATATATCTTTCTCTACGTCCTTCCGAACAGCGTGCGGGCTATCTGGCTGCCAGTAAACGTTGCGTTTATTAATGCGCATCATATATTTACAGGAAAAAATATTGATTTTTTAAATTATTTTAGAAAGAAATCTTTCTTTTTCACTAAATTTAAAATGTTATTAACAACATGAATTTATTAATACCAGACATTTTTGATGTTGAAAATAATGTGCCAGATGCTATTTTTTACTAAAAAAAATAATTAATTTCAAACCATTTTAGAACGTCTGTAACTTTAATATTACTTTATTTATACATAAATAAGTACAAATTTAATTTGCCAGACATTAATTCGGTTGCGTTCTTAATAGCCAGGCCGATTTATTGGTGTAGTATACCGCGGTGTTATGAGAGAGACACTGACAAAGTAGGTAGGCGGAAGACAGACAGGATTACTTTACACTATTTAAAGTATTCGAAAAACTTTATTTTTATGTCTTCGATGATGAGTATAATAAAAAATTAATATTTAAATTATTTAAATAATAATAAATAGTTGATTAAGAGGGTTCACCCATGTGACGTCCTGTTTTTTAAGTATTCTTAGAGAATATTTTTTTTTTTTGACGACCAGTAAAAAGATAGAACTTTAAATTTTTCATCATTTATTTATATGTATTTTAAGAGTATGTATACACATGTTTAGCTAAAAATATCCAATAGAACGTGAGTTATAGCACTCTGAACACACCCTCCTCGAAAAAATGAACACTCACTTCCTCCACGATTCCGGCTGATTGACTTATTTTAAATTTTAAAAAAACTAACGGCGTTTTAATTTATAAGCTTAAATGCACAGAATGGACTATTAATGACTATACTCAATTGAAAATATCAAAAATTGGATTTTTGGTAGAACTCTGAAGAAACAGTTTCGAGTTTCATGGGGTTTTTTTGTTATGTTTTTATTTTAAAAAATAGAAATATTTTGAATTTTGGAATGATCGTAGTCCATTTAGTACGTATATATGTGCTGAGTCTACCCTATAAATTTGAAGTTTTTCGGTCAAACCGTTCTTGAGATATGATGGAGGAAAGTTTGAAAAACACAGTTTTGAGAAAAACGTGTTTAAAGTTTCAAGTCCAATTAAAACACAATGAAAATTTTAACTTAGTGCTAGGAACAGCTGCTTTTATAACACCTGCTTCTTTATAACGACTTCGAAATTTTAAAAAAATTACTTTACCACCCTATTGTAGACATGTTAAGAAAGAAATTTTTGAAGAAATTTTTTTTCGATTTCTTGAACCCATCGCATGGGTGGATCCCCTTAAAAATTTCGTCAGCCTGGGGTGACTCAGTAATCACTCCTGGGATAACTCACTGATTTTAAAATTTGCCCTAGCCTACGCCTCTCCTTTAAGTGGACAAGCAGCAAGGACTCAGAGAATATAATTCTTTTTAGAAGGAGTCCAAAATGTATGTTAGATAAATTTTTAATGTCCGCTGATTCATGAGGAATACAGACCAAAGAGCTTTGAGTAAATTTCCTACTATTAGTCAAGTGATCAGGAGAAATAAAAAAAAAATCTTCAATTAAACAAAGGAAACAAAAAAGAAAATATCGTTTTTTAAATATCATATAAATTTTATTGTAATTGAATAAAATGATTTTATAAAAGATAGAGAAAAAATTGCCATTGATACAATAACAAAATTCTCATTACTATTTATACATATTATGTTTAGGTAATCAGAATCTATTTTTCCCTGAAATATGTGTTTTCATTCCGTAATAGTGTCACAAAAAACTGATGCATCTCCATAGTCGTCATCATCATCACTGCTCCCATTGTTATCAATATTACAATCATCATTATCATCATCTTGCGTTTTGTTTTGGTTTTCTAGTAGTGTTGGTTCTGTAGCAAAAAAAAAATTCATTATTAGGTTATCATGGTCTAAATAATAATTTACTCTTTTGATTTATTATATTATAAATAATACTTTACTTTTTATGATAATATCAGCCACTGATGATGGAAACTGCTCCCCAGCAAACCAAACGAAATCATATTTATCATCATTGATGATCCACCCGGAAGCAAAAGGCGATAAAGATGATGGATTTTTTAAATGAGCATTTCTCCAAAACTTTGTCACATACCGCACTCGCAATAAATGCTGATATAATTCAGCTTTACATAGTGGTAAGCTGGATGAATCGAAACTTCGACATTTCTTTTCGAAATTATCATCGGGTTTTTTTTTTATTGATACGCTTTCGAAAATAGATAGAAGCGGACATCATTAACATTGGAAGAGTTAGTCACCACATACATGTGACATAAATTTTTCCAATGTGGCAAATGTACGTTCAAGTTTATCTTCATTGTCAGTTATAATCTCTTGACATTCTAACTGATACTCGACAGATTTTACGAGCAGTTTGAAGGGTCTTAGTTTACCTTTCCGAAAAAATGCTGGGGTATAATCGCACCCTGTTATTGCGTGGAAACATGGTAGAGCTTTCGATAAAGAAATACCAAGATCTTGGCATAAATCATTGATGCTTATAAGACGTTCATAGTTTCCTACGCCCCATTGGATCCAAAGCTTCAAAGATGCATTCAGATGATCCATATTCCCAAGAAGTATAATCAGAATATCGGAGTCTGAGCAGCGTACAACAACTTGAGCGTCAACGCTTATCTGACAAATATGATATATAATTCGAGTATCAGCTTCTTCATGTTCTTCACATGATAAGATTCTTCAATATTTCTAATAACTTGGTTATTTACAATACGATACGAATAGCACTTATCGAAGCTTAGATAAATAGTTTTATTCCCAATAAAAGGAAACATGTTATCATTAGCCCAATGATCAATCAAAAATTTTACGAGAGCTTCCTTGAACTGAGTATTTTTGAGTTCGCCAGCAAAATTATGAGGCCGAATTTGATTAGGTCCAATAGAAATTGTACTGGTTGTTTCGTTGCAACGTAAACGCTCACAATCTTTTATGGAAGGTGTGAAATACCGATCAAACACAACGTCAATGCGAGATGATTTAAACTGTGAAATCATTCTATGGAATTTTTTTGATATGCCATTGAAAGTTTGAGGTACATCTTTCAGGAGGTGTAGCATGAAGAAACCGTCTAAAATGCTAATATCAAAAAATAAGGATTGCTGATTGGCCTTGCTAACTTTTTTCTCGAAAACTTTAATTAATTGTGCTTTATCTGTTTTACAAATACTACCATCTGCATGACATATCGATGTTGGTATCGGCGTTAGTGGAAATCCAGTACTTTTTCAATATCGACTTTGTTGGTCATAGATATACCTAAGAGTCGACCAAACAGATCTCGTTGCATTCTTAGCTCAATAACTTTGTTACCAAGAGTTATTTTCTTCTTCTTTGGAGCACCAGAAAAATTAAGCACTTGATTTTTTTTATTGGCTTATCAAATCTGTCCTGATCTTCAGCACATTCAGTAATAAACTGTTTCCGTAAATCTTCGCCATTTTTCTCAATGTTCAGCAAAAAGTTCGCTACATTTTGAGGTACAGGCTTGGCAGTTGCAATGTTATATATATATATATATATATATAATAAACTATCTATTTCTAAACTCTCTTTCATCAAATGGATTAATATTCTTCTCAAAAATTTCAATGAAATCAGCGATTTGTTTGCCATAAATTTTGATTCGATTTGGTTGCAAACCCGCAGACACATCTTGTAATTGCTTCAATCCACAAACATCGAGAACGTGGGAGATTATAGCTGCTATAATGCTGTGACTTTTGGTCCAGCGTTGACGGGCAGCTATGGAATTAGTAAAATGTGCAATACCACTGAGACGTCTAGCCACTTCGGCATTGATAGTCTGCTCCAGTGTAAGATCAATTGGTATTCTCGAGAATGGTTTGTCGGTTCTTTTTATTCCAAATATCCATTCATGAAATTATTTTTTAGTCCAGGATGTGTTTCATCTACTTTATTTAAATTGTCTAAATATTTAACACACCATCGAGCATAATTCGGTTGATTTACTGCGAAAAATAAATTGGTTATTTTTGGAATAACATATTTGAACATTTCAAATCTCCCATGCGTATGCTTCTTGACAGGGTAATATAATAGTTTACGAACTGGATGTAAATGAAATAGAATTGAGCCGTTTTGCCATGCTCACCTTGTCTTGTTTCTTCTACGAATTTTTGATATGCAGATAATACTCTCGATAATACATTATTAGGTAATTCTATTGTTATAGATGAATGAGAATCTCTATAACTTCCTGATAATGAAGGAGATCGTCCATAACTTGTTCCTTCAGGAAATTGTATTCAGTATTGTCCATCTTCAAAAATTGATTAAAATATAACATTTGCAAGCCAAGAGCAATCAACGGGTGCAGACGCTTGCAACGATTCAAATGTTTACCTTGAATTATACCGTTCACTGATCCAGAAGCAATAATATTACTCTGAATCATCATATGAGATAGACCACACTCATTTATAAAAACTCCTATGGCTTTAAAGAAAGCCATCATTAAATGGAATGAACCAAGATGGATGAAAAGATTATTGAATTGTGGCTTTGACGTTGATTGGATTTTATATGCTATTTTAGCTATCGCCAGGTCATAAGTAACTTGCACGTATGTTTGATTACATTCCTTTCCAACAATTTGGGCCTGTTCCATTGTATGTTTAACTACCGCTACATTTGTTGGTGAAAAATTAATAGGTGTAAGATAAGATACTTTTTGTTTGGGACTAGTATCTTTAATGATTTTAGAATTAAAACCTGTCCACATTGGAGTATTTGGCACATGCAAGAAGTGTGAAAGTAAATATAACAGATCTATTGTTTCTATAAAAGGTAAATTTGCAGGTAGAGTTGGTTCATTAACTTCAGCTGGTGTTAAATTTTCTAACATTTGCAATCGATGACTAAACGACGGTATTTCTGGAGTTTCCTCGTTAAAAGTCCGTCTTCTTTTTGTTGGTGGTAGCGGTATATCAAGATTTCCACTTATATTAGTTGAATTTAATTCAATATCATAGTCATCACTTACATTTTGGTAAATTATTCCTACGGTGTCATGTTAAGTGTCCTTTCCAGTTAAAGTATCAACGTATCTATCAAAATTATCGAATGCTACACCTGTGCATAATGACGGACTCTGAATGATGTCAGGAGGGCAAATTTGAGAACGGTTTACAGATGAGATCGTAGCTTCAGTTTCCAGTTCTTCCAGCGTATTGTAGTTACAACAATGTCCAAGTCGATTTAAAATATTAATTATTTTTCGACTACTTGTAAGACTTTTCACGGTCATACCCAGAGTTATGTGCTTTTATGGCTTAACAATACCATTACTTACACAATAAATAGCATCAGAAGCCAATGAGTTGCTTAATCTATGACATTTGACTCCATCTCTGAGACGAAAATCTTTACCTCCAATTAATGCTTTGAAAAAGCGATCTAGTTTTTCTGGAATGGTACACTCACCATTAATCAAATCTTCCATCTTCATTACGGCAGGTAATGTTATTTTATCCATTTTTAAAATAGTACTTCGTAGAATGAGCGCAACTTTATCAATAAGATCATCCTCTTCAAGTGTTGTCAGATCTTCTTGTTCCAATAGGTTACTATTTTTATGCATAATAACTTTTCTTTTCCATTACAATCTTAATTTGCTTGAATTGTTTTACTATTTTTTTTCAAGATGATGATTTGTCATTAAACTTACATCTGCTTGAGGTGGATGTATTAACTCTTCTTGTAATTCACTATTATATATGTCACAAAGGGAAGCTAATAACAAATAATTTCTTTTTTTTAACTACATCTTCTTCAATAATTGACACAATTTTATCAAAAATATTCTTATGAATATCTCGTACACTATGCCAGGAAGTGCATGCAGTATCAGCAGTAATTTTTTTGTAGTCATTGA
>BMAO01004253.1:0-14488 GCA_019973975.1 Trichonephila clavata | reverse complement strand
AAAACAATAAAATTGTACACGTAATATGTATTTTTAAACATTTATTAAAAATAAGAAATAGAGAACATCATATAAGTATAATTAAATTCATTATATATTAAATAAAGAAAAAAAACTTTTAATGTAAATCTAAGTGCTTGCATTGCTCTGTACTTCATATCGCAAAATAAGGGGTATAATGTGTGACTTTCAGTTTGACACGATGCCACAAAAAAGTTGCTGACAACTTCTTTGAGGACTCGAAATATTTTTCATATAATAAGACTTAAATATATAGACTTAAATATATTATAGGACCATCAATAACATTCAAATAATTTACAAAATAGCTGTAAATTTATCTATAAGCTATCTTTCAGATTTTTTTTAATTCCGTAAATGTTCATAATTCTGAAGATGTTTGTCAACGAAGGTCCATTATCAAATTTATCAACTTCCATCCACTCAAAAACTGACAAATTTGTAGAGTATCGGAGAGTAGCACTGAGAATTGCTACCGCTTGACACATGTGCACACGTGCCATAGGTTCCCGACCCCAGTTTTACACAGTTCAATGTACTTTAAATCAAATTTAACGTGTGCACGTCAATTGTTGTAGGATGAGTAGCATTTTCAAATCCCTTCAAAAATTTTAAAGTTTTTCTGTAAAAAGTTAAAATGGTTAGTATATTTTTTAGTACTTTGAGAACAACATCTGTTTTTACGTAATCGATATACATTGGTTATAAGCAAAACATTGTAAAACATTAAATCAAAGATTTGTGTATAAATCGCACCATGTTCCTTTGAATAATACCATTTTTTCCTCGTTTTTCTTAAATATTTTTTAAATAATGTGTATTTTTGTGGTATGCAAATGTTATTGTTATTAAGATTAATAAGAGAAAGTGAACTATAAAGGTTCTATAATCGTAATAAAATCTTCTTTATATATATTAAAACTTACCACGAAAAGGTTTCGAAACAATATAGCACAACAAAAATATATACATGAAGCTGATAATAAAAATTCTTCAAGTGCACAATATTTTTACTGATCTCAATTATTAAATGATTATATCAACTTACTTGAAGCTGCACATAATGCGCGAAACAACAATAACATTATTGTTCTTAAAAAGTAAAGAGACAATTAAAATTATATCAATGTGGAACACGTGGAAATATTTAAGCATATTCTTTCAAGAGTTATTTAAACAGCTTATACATATAGTATACAAAAGATAGTTATTTCTGTATTATCAGGCATTTTTAACCGCTTCCCTTATAAGTGTTTTTCAAAAAAATTGCAAAAATCATCCCCAATATTTAGTTTTATTATTAAATACAGGGAAATGAAACAAAATAAAATATACAAGTTTTAAGTAGAGTTTTTAATTTTTTAACAGGTGTAAAAGCATTTAGTTTTAATATTAGTTTACTTGCCTGAGTTATCGCGGTCAAATGGAAAAAAGTTAAATATTAGTCTTTGTATGATAGTTTTTGAAACAAGGGACAACACAAAGTGATACCTGAAATTCTGTACACTGGTATATCTGGTCTCTTTTCTTACTGGTTTACCTCTTTACGGGAGCACATTGTCTAGTTGAATTAGATTTTTTTCAGCAACAGGAATAACATCTGGAAAACGCACCAGAGGTTAACCTGAGTGGTGAAGGACTAATACTAGATCCTCCTGGTATTAGTCCAAAAAACTCTTCACGATGATTTTCTGAAATTATTTTTTCAATTTCAGTTTCATTCTAAATTGTTTAGGTGATCGTGAACCTCCTGATTTACAGTACAAAATGTAGGCTAAGTACAGAAGAATCACTTCTACTATTTTTATTGTCCACCATAATTACTCATGAAAACTCATCGCTTTCGCTATCTTGTATCATCGCCATTATTTTACTTTTTTTCAACGGAACTAACTATTCTTCTTAGACATTACTAATCCCCAGCCGACGCGTACTATACAGTAGGGAAAACACGTGACCTATCCCGCCAAAAAAGATCCATTGAAACCAACAAAACTTTGCAAACTGCAAATCAAAGTTGAATATTTCCTTTCATTTCCTCCTGGCCGAATGAAGCCATGATAAACAAATCGTACTGACAAATTCTGTTTCACTCGAGTTTTCTCGGGATAATAATTAAGTGCAATATATACGAAACCGAGATAACTCGGGATAATCAGGCAAGTGGTTCAAGATAACAGAGGAACTCATCCAAACTTCTATTGCTGACACATTAAAACACACGTCAATTTCAAATAGCTCAGCTGCTTCGAACAGTATCTCCACTGTTTGTTGTTGTAGTGTATGCTTCCAGCTGTTTATTTCTACCTGACACTACAGTCTGCTAATAATAGTCAATGCACCTCACATTTTTGAATTACGATCTCTTGATAAGGTTGACATCTGAACCTCCAGCTCTGTATCTACATTCCCGCTATACCAAGGACTTTGAGCCTCAATAGATTTAATGTGCATTATTTTTATCCGATGAGTTTTCAATTGAATCTCAACTTGAACACGCGCGGCTCAAATAACACTCTTTCTCATATTTCTTCCAGAGTTTCCATTCGACAATCGTCCTAGAGTAATTTTTATTACTGCATTGTATTCAGTATTAATTGAGCTCTGAGGTATATAACTGAACATAATTTATTATTGGTTTTTCAAGGAGTGAACATTTTTAATATCACCTATAAAAATTCTGTAAAAAATGTTTTTGCTTTACTTAATGGAAACTCAACTCAAAATGAGTTTGCCCAGGCTACAGAACAGTAGAATGCAACAGAGAGTTTCGTGAGTAATTTTCAAATATTGCTTCATATTTCTTTCTTAAGCATTTATCGAAAGTACAGTGTGGCCAAAGTTATGGACACTTTTGAAAATTGTTTGTATGTTTATGGACAATGTAACATTACACAAAATGCAAAGTATTTTATATATCATTTTAAAGAGAATTCAATACTGAATTCAATGTAAAAAACAAATTCAAATATTGGCAACACTAAAAATGTTATGCTACAATAACTATCGATACACATTTGATACTGATTATTATTAAAAATATATCTAGCTACAAAGCCTTTATCCAACAAAATTAAGGTAAAAGCTTACATTTCTTTGCAGTTAGCCTCGGAGTCGTTCGGCAAGAGCAATCTTATTTCTTGAATTCAACTAAATCTATACACATTCGTAATCATTGATGAGTCTCTATTTTTACTAAAGAAAACGTAATAGCCGTTTAGATGTTATATATTACATTAAATAGAAAGAAGAGAGAGAGAGTAGAGAATTAATACAAGTTATAATTGAATTTCTACAGTGAATATTCGATGAGAGCGGTTGCTCTGGCTTTCGATTTTACATTCTCAGTGTGGAAAAAACCACCAAGTCACACTCACAGTTCAGTTCGTGGTTTTTGCAGGAAGTAGAAGTTCAAAAAATAATGATAGCAGTGGGTTATCAGTAGTTAGTGAGGAGCCTTTTTTATTACAACTTCACGTCGATATTTCATTGAGATTAAAATAGTTTTAAGCTCTTCCTGCGTTATTACATAATGCCAGGAAATAGTTATAGCGTTAATTAGTTCCCTTTTATTTCATGGATACGTCATTCGGACAAGAGTTTTCAAACGGAATACACAAGATTTATTGACTTCACTCATTTTACGCATGGTAAGTGTTTCCAGTTTGAATAATTCTCACAGGCCAATTACTTCAAACATACATTTTACACATTCCCTCTTTTTCCAACAGCGTTTTTCTGTTAATGTATAAACGAATATTTACAATAATTTTTTTTTTATCCCATACTTGCTATCACGACGACTCAATGACACAATATATCACATTTTTCTAGGAGTATTAACAGAATTATACTTTTTAACAGGGGTTTTAACCTAAGACACGCATGCCACATGCGGCACTTAGTACAATTCTCAGTGGCACTCTGCACCACTCAACAAATTCGTCAATTTTGAGTGCATGAATGTTGATAAATATATAATTAACCTTATTTGACAAACATCTTTAGAATTATGGACATTTACGGAATGACGAAAAAATCTGAAAAATAACTCTAAAGTTAAACTTTCAGCTAATTTTGTAAATTATTGAATGTCATTGTTGGAGAGATTTAATTATTTAAAGTGACAATTGTGCATGTAATCTACTTTCCTGTATTGGCTCTGTACATCTAAGCAAAAAAAATCTTTCCTCATATGAATAATATTTCGAGTAAGCAAAGAATTGTTTAGCAACTTAGAATCGTGTCAAATTGAAAGTCGCAAATTATTCCCCTGATTTTGCGATATGAATGTAGAGCGGTGCAAGCTCAGGCTAGCATTAAAATGTTTTATTTATCTTTTTATGTAACCATAATGATTTATTTTAAGGGGGTTCACCCATGTGAAGGCCTATTTTTTTAAGTATTTGTAGAGAATTGTGTTTTTGATGACTAGTAAAAATATAGAACTTTAAGTTTTTTTTTATCATTTATTTATATGCATTTTAACAGTATGTATTTAAATGTATACCGAAAAATATCGAATAGAGCGTGAGTTATAGCGCTCTGAACACACCCGCGTCGAAAAAATGGGCGTCCACTTCCTCCACGATTCCGGCTGATTGGCTTATTTAAAAAAAAATTAACGGCCTATTAGTTTATAAGCTTAAATGCACTGAATGGACTGTACTCAATTGAATATATCAAAAATTAGATTTTCGGTAGAACTCTGAAGAAAATTCCGAATTTCATGGATATTTTATGTTTTTGTTAGAGAAAAAATAGAAATATTTAGAATTTGGACTGATCATAGTCCATTTGGTGCGTATATATGTGTTGAATATACCCATACATATTTGAAGTCATTCGGTGAAACCGTTCTTGAGATATGATGGAGGAAAGTTTGAAAAACACAGTTTTTAGAAAAACGCGTTTAAAGTTTCAAGTCCGATTAAAACAATGAAAATCTTAACTTACGCTCAATCGGCGATGCCTGGTGTCGAAGACTAAAACAAGTTCGACGAAATATTCAATAACTTTAGATATTTTCCCTTTTAAACCTCTACAAATTTACTCTACTTGTACGAACGCATATTTGCATAGAAGGCTCAATGGTATCAAGTTAACTGCACACAATAGGCCCAGCCTTCGATTGCCAACTCAGAGCTCCGAACATCTGCTCTTCTAACACTTTCTTCTTTATATCGACTTCGAATTTTAAAAAAAAATCATTTTACCACCGTATTCTAGACATATTAAAAAAGCAATTTATGGAGAGAAAATTTTTTTTGATTTTTTGAATAGATTTTAATAATATGTTTGAATCCCTTAATAAATATGTTTAAAAATGCATAATGCATGCACAATTTCAATATTTAAAATTTTTTGTTGTAGAAATAGTATAATTTTATGTTGTTTATTTTTAAACGATGCAAAATTATAATATTTAATAAAGCTATAAACTTTTATATATTGACCTTTATTCTCTAACTCTTCATGCATTTTCGTGAGAATCGAATTGTTAACAAAAAATCCTACTGTGTGGCACGCTGAATCATTGGTAGATTGGTTTGGCACGCCACAGCTAAAAGGTTGCATTCCCCTGCTTTATAATGTTCCAGTTGCCATTTGAAATGCCATGTTATTTCAGTACAAGAGGGGTTCCAGCCTATTTCGATATTTATGAATTAACCTAATACCACATTTGGCTCGCAATGAATTGGACGAGGTAGACCAGTTGCTTGACTAGTACGTTTATCCTAGTTAACAAGTATCGACATTTACTTAGAGACACCACAAAGCACTTACCTACGAGATTCTAATTTCCCTACTCGTCGCAAAACTTTCTTTCAATGTTGCAACTGTTCAAGAATCTGTTGGTATCTTCGAAATGGTACGCAAATTATTTGCTTGTTGCTGCCTGAACTGTACCGACTTTGTGGTACAAAATTTGAAAACGGGTGATTATCAAATTATTAATGTAAATACAAGTTGTTTTTTTATTCCCTGACAATTTCTAGTTTTTTCGGTAAAAATTTTAATTTCCGATTCTATGTTTCTACTAGCTTTTACCCGCGGCTCCGCTCACGTTGATGTCTTTAAATAACTGTCGAAGTCAAAATCATTATCATTAGAAAGTAAATAATATAACATGGTATTTTTTTTATTGCTTGACTGGAACCAATAAAATTTAAAAATTATAAAATTGAGCTTAGTTAAAAAAACTGAAAACGTAATTTATTATAATAATTAACAACAAATAATCAATAACTTAAACTGTTTATATTTTTAAAAATCGAAAGTATCTACGTTTAATATATAATTCCTCTTTAAAAGAACTCAAAACAGAATATTATTCTAAGATGCTACTGTACACATTACTGATATTATACATGTTCTTCCGTCAGTTGCAAATATGTGAAGATTTGGGCATTGGACACACCTATTAGGCTACATATAGTTGGCCATGGGAAAAACATTGCTTTTCAAAATGCACCCCTGCTACCTGAAATGTTAGCTTTGTTAATAGCAACAATAAAACTGGAAATTGAACTTTTTTTAATTGAAATGGTAAGTCAGTGGGAACACTTGGAATTCGAGGTATGATCATATTATCCCTTTTCATGACATATGTTCAAATATTGGCACCAAGTATATTCTGCATCAGATTTGTGATCCAAGGCCTCGTTCCTTTACATAGTCCGAGGAGCATCGAGATTTTGCATAACTGGTACATTTAGTTTTAATTGAAGTTTGTGTGAGGGTACACCCGAAAGTTTAAGTGAATTTAAGAACTCTGTGGGATATGAAGTACTTTGTTCTTTATCCATGATTGTATTCATTGATAAATATTTCTTCAATTCTTCCCCTCCCCCGCACGTCGTTTCAATATTCAATGTTGATTTTATGGACATTGTCATTGTTATGCGCCAATATTGATCTTGCGCACAACCACTGATCCCAAGCTAAATTTTGTTGCAAGCCAGGGTAAATTTGAGCAATGAGATTTACATTATTGACTTCTACATTGCAAAATTCTCTGAAAGTAAAATAAAACCTCCAGCATTTGCGTCCAAACTTCCATAACCAATTTTTAATTGCGTCTCTGCATAATGTTCCGAATCTACGTCAATATGAAGATGCACTCTCATATTCGTTTTCAGACTGAATTTTTCAAATTTTCCCCATAAGCTTGAATTCACCAGCCAATATATAATAAAGCTACCATTCCTCCTAAAATATCTGTACTATCTCGTAAATCCTGAAGAGTCCGATTTAACGCTTCTATAGCTTTCTTGTGAGACATCGTACTTTCATTCCACACTAAAAGATTACATTGTGGAAGCATCCTGCTTGAGAGCTATTTTTTCTGAAATTTCAGATGAGGGAATCTTCAAATGCAAGATTAAGCGATAATTTTAAAACGGAATGTGCAGTACGACCGTTGGTCAGTAAAATCACGGCTATACCAGAAGAACCTATAGAAACTGCTATCTTCTAGGTTTTTCTGATGGTCCTTAATAATAAGTTTAGCAAAAACCTTTTTCCTGTTCCTCCAGGGGCTTCGAGAAAAAAAGAGTGCACCCCTACCGGATTCTATTTTGCGTAACACTTGTTGGAAAACGTGACTTTGTTCTGGAGTTAATTGAGGGATAAATTCTGTTACTTGATGTTGCAATGCTATGAATTTGTAGTTTAATTCTCAAGTAATTTCAATATCGAAGCCATTTCCGTCGACACGTCTAGAGCTAATTCTCAAATCATGTAGCTTTCTCCTAACCATTCCGAAAACCTTTATTGCGTTTCGTTGTAGATGTGTTCATTGAAAGGCATATTTGATTGGCTTTCGTCGCAAAATATCTTCCGCCATGTTGTCTTTGTACTTATTCCAAAAATTCAAAGTAATAAATACTTTCTCAAAAATATTCAAACTAATCAAAACTACTAAAGTAATCAAAACTTTTTATGAAACTGTCAATTAATATTATCATAGAATTTTCAATATGACGCGCACGCAATTCGCTAAAACTTTATTTCGTTTACCTCTCTTTAAAAAGTGGTGGGAAATTTGCATTAAAATATCTAGGATTGTTAAAATAGAGAGCTTCTTAGCCAACTTGGCGATATTTCTCAAAGTTTGAGTTTGACATTTAACAAACGTAACGCAATAAACGTTAGACGTTTAATAAAAAACCACTTAAAAATTGCTTTTCGTTAAGATGCTAAATTACACTATGTTTCAGTTATTTGCTACAAATGTGAGAAATTTTTTAAAAAAATTTCCATTATTGATCACAAATGCATAATTTTGCGCCAACTTGGCGGAGAGTAAGCAACGTCAACGTTTTACCCGCATAATTCCCGTTTCCGTAGGAATATGGAGATAAAATATATCTTACGTTACTCGCTGATAATGTAGCTTTCCATTGGTGAAAGAATTTTTAAAATCGGACCAGAAGTTTCCGAGATTAGCCGGAACAAACAGACAGACAAAAATTTTAAAAATTGATTTTTTGATATAAGTACGGTATATACCTTTAAATGCATTTTGTAAAAAGCTGCTAATTTGAAATTGCAAACAGACACTTCAATTTTATTTATTTGTATAGATTTTTCAATGTCTGCTCGTTGGTGTGGTATAGTAGATATAAGAAGGAGGGTACCAATTCAATTGTCTTATTCGTCATTCAACCGAGATTCAAAATTACGAGGTCCGTCACGAGTGGAGTGCTAATAGAGTGGATCGCTATCAATTTTAGACAAATTATAATAATTGTGCATCATTTCTTTGATGACATATTCGAATAAATAAAAAAATTAAATTCAAAACATTAGTTTTCTAAGTCTTGTTTTCATAACTTAACGGTTATTTCATATTTTGATCTTTTTTAAAAAGTGTGTTTACTACATTTTTTGAGAGAAATTCGACACATCACTGACGAACTATAATTATTTTCAAAGTATTACAATACAGTATTAAAAAGTCAAAATCATAATTATTATACAATATCAGGACTTTTAATGGGTTCTCTATTTCAAGGTCACCTCAAAATGATCAAAATCAGAGTGGTGGCCGTGTTCGTAAATTTAAAAACAGAAATTTTCCGAATATTTAAAAATTTCTGGGCACAGAGCAATCGAAAATGAATTCAAGGCCAGTTGAGTAATATTACACGCTTTGTATAAGAAGTTAGCTTATCGCAATGCTAACGTCAAATGCGATTGGATGATATACTCCGTTATTTGATCAGTGCGTTTTGATATTGCATTTGTTTGCATTGTTGAGACTATGGCATGCCCTGCACAAAAATAGTATTTCAGTATAAAATTAACTCCTCTGTTATTTATCTAAAAGTAAGTAGAAATTGAATTTTCACTTTCAAGTTTAACTCATAAAAGATGTTATTACATATGAGTTGTTTTTTATAATCAGAAATAATAATCAGAAAAAAAATTATAAATATCAATTTTTATATTTTCTTAAAATAATATTTATTCTTAGAATAGTTGATCATGTGTTTTTTTTATAAATATGTGTGGTTTTTATGTAAATACGTACTTCTAATATATTTTTGAAAGGTTTTTATTTGTTATTTTTCGTATCTACGGGTAGGACTCAAAAGTTCCCGGACTGAGCTTACTACGTGAAAACTTTTTGCAGTAGACCGACTATGATAACGTTTCTGTGTTACTACGTCCTTCCCCTTTTATAAAAGTGGTTTGCCCCAAATTAGGGGTTCGGTGGCTCGCCCCGGTCTCGTATTTTGTAGGTGGATACATTTAGTACTCGGCGATTGAAAGGAATGGCGTTTGTTGAGCAGGGAATGAACATCAAATTTTGTGTTCACCTTTAAAGAGGTGCTACGAAGACGAACAAAATATTGAAGCATTTGTAAAGCAATGATATACTATCGCGAACGCAAGTTTTTGAGTTGCGTTTCAAAGAAGGCAGGGAAGGTGACGAAGACTATGGACACTTTGGAAGTCCACAGATTTCCCGCACCGCTGAAAACATCGAAAAGTTTTCTGCAGCAGTATGTAAAAAGTGGTTTCAGACACAATAGCGTAAAAAGCAGAGTCCGAGAAGCAAGATCAGGGAAATCCGAGGTCAGGCTCAAGTGTAGTAGGGGGGGGGGGGCTTTGGATTTGGCGATTTTTATATATGTATCATGGTGAGATAACGAAGTCATTCTGGCTTCTGGACACCTATCTCTAAGTGAAGTAGGTTGGCGATCGATTTTGGACGCAAAATAAATTGACATCGCCCAGCTTCCCCCCCCCCCATACTACACTTAAACCCCAGGCCACATGCTATCAGATTTTGGATGAAGATTTTAAAACGCGCGTTAAACGAAGACCAAAAGGCTGTTCTTTTTTATTGAAAACAATGATAAAATCAGCGTGCACCACAAAGTATCACATAGGGCTCACAGAAGTAAGTATTAAGCGCACAATACAAAGGAATAAAAAAAATAAAGAGAGAAATTTTTAAAAAAAAAATTAAAAAAATAATTTTTTGAGGTTAGGAAGAATTAAAAATACTCATAACAAACTCACTGAACTTTTTAGAAGTACTTCTGGTGGAAACCAGTTAAGGAAGATTTGGAGGCCAATTTACATTAAGTCCCTTGAATGAGAGTCTTAGGATATTCCGTTCTCTTTCATACTTGGAACACAGAAGAGCACATGCTCTACATTTTCCTCACCACCAATATCGCAAATCCCAGAAAGATGACGGAATTAATTAAATTGTTCAAGTAGCTTTTAAAGTTGCCATGACCAGTTAGAAATTGGGTTATTTTGTTATTAGTATAAAAATGATGGCAGGACAGTCTCTCATTAATGGTTGGAAAAAAATTCTTTGTTACGCTCCCATTATTTGATGTAAGATATTCTTGGTTCCAAGACTTCACCATTCTTTCCTTCCTAATCTTCTTGTAAAATGACTTAGGAATATTAATGGCAATGTCAATTTTGCGCTTGGTTGCAGCCTTGGCTAGCCAAACGGCCCGCTCATTTCCAAAAATGCCCATGTGTCGCGAATTCCCATGCAATGAGTGGGAATAACGGACACTTAATCTTTGCTATGGACAAAGATAATTCCCTACTTGGAAGAATTGTTACTGGAGACGAGAAGTGGAGTTTTCTACACGACCATCAATCCAAGAGAACATCGACAACTTTGAAATCACCGCAGTCTCTATTTAAGCAGAAATTCCGCAAGGATCGCTCTAGAAGAAAGATCATGCTAGAGAGTTCTTCGATATACAAGGCACTGTACACCTAGAATTTATCTCTGATGCACTGCGAACAAAGAATTCTATGTAGAAATCCTGCGTCGTTTCTGTGAGTCGATCGAAAGAAGAATGAGCAGTCATGGGTACCTTGCATGGCAATGCTCCCCCACACTGATCCCTCCTCGTCCCTGACTTTCTTCTGAGAACGAAAACAACTGTTATGCCACATCCTCCTTACTCGCCTGAGCTAGCCCACTGCAATTTCTGCCTATTTTGCTAAACTGGCACTTCCATTTCAATCCGCAGAGGAAGTTGAAACTGTATCGCAGGCTGAATTAAAGGTCATTGCTAAAAAGGGATTCCAAAAATGTTTCGATCACCTTTACAGGCGATAGCAAAAGTGTATTGTTGATCAAGGGTCTTATTTTCGAATTAGGATGTTTTTCAGCAACTTTCCCCGGGAACTTTTGATTCCTACATCGTATATAAGTTTCACGTAGAAAGCAAAACCAAATTGTGAAATGAAATACCCAAATTAATTGCATTTGTTTCTTATAATTATATTTATTTTCAGAGAAATTCTCAAATCTATATTATTTAATTCTTTTTGTAGTTCTTATTAAAAGTCACGAAAGATCTCCGCTTTTACATAGTCAGAGATTCTGAAATTATCAAAATCAAGAATAAAAGGAAATCGTAATTTTCAGAAGAAATGTTTTAGTTATGCATATATAACGCTAATAACTTGAATAGTAATCTATAATTTATAATTATCTTGAATAATTTTTCTTCAGCAAACTTTAATACCCGGAAAATGAAATTACGCTAGAATGTTGAAAAATCAGCTCGAGCGGAAGGGAACCTCAATCATAACGGCGTTTGAATAAATTATGGTCTAAAAAAAACTAAAAAACACCCTTTTATAGTTAATCGAACTAAGTTGTAACTTAATATTTTAGTCGCCTAATCAGGAATTAGTCTCCAAATCTGGAAATAGGACAATGGAACAAAATTATTAAATTATTGTACTGTCATCGGTCCTGGACACGTGAGCAAAATTTCGAATTAATCTGACCTTTTATAGTGGGTAAAACTTGAGTTCAAAGGTTCCGTTACATACAAATGAAGCTTATAAAAGGATGTTAAAAAGATAGTTGCCAAAGCCTTTCCAGAAGAGGGGCGGGGGAAGCAGAGAGTGGTTATTCTTGGATCTTTTATGTAAATTCTTCCTCATTTATCAATTTTACTGGCATGCAAAGATTTAATTACTTTTAATGATCAACTATAATAGCAAAATTATATATATGCATGCAACGTACATATTATATTTACGAAAATTATGACTATTTTTAAAAATCTTCGCAAAACTCCTGGAATTCCTGCTTTACTTTAAATAAATTTCCACTACTACCTAAGGAATTCTAATGTTCTTTTTTTAAAGGTATATTTGTAGAGGGAAAAAGAAATGAAGCTGCATATGAACTAATCCTTACCTCCAGAAGGTGTGTCAGAGAATTCTTTATCACCCATCATAATGCTCCATGGCAGAATGAATTCTAAGAAACTTGGAAAAAATTTGCACCCGAAATTGCCAAAAGAACACAAAGAGAGGTAATTTATTGTGATATAAATACATATAGTTTGCTTAAAACCTCTTGAGAAATTTTTACTTAATTTCATTTTAAAAATAATTACAATGATTAATAGATTCTGCAGTTCTTAAAATCAAGACCTCCTCAACGGATTATGTTTTTGATTAATATATATAAAAGATTCTTAATCTGTGGAAGGTGGAATACAAAAACGGAGAGGGGGGATGAATATCACTTTATTCTTTTTTCTTCTTCTATGTAATAGAAAAAAATAATTCTACAGAGTATTTTTTGAATTCATTGAAATGAGTCTCAATTAAATTTGATTTCTTTAAAGGTAAAAATATTTTTAAATTATTAATTATGAATGTTTTATATGTTTCTTATGTTCATTTCAAACCTAATGAATTATACTTACAACTGATTAGAAGCGTTAAATTATTAATTCATCTGTGAGTACTTAAACATTTTATCTACACTCCTCTCACAAGTGAAATTGTAGCACAAAGAAATAATGCACACAGTCTCATGCAAATTTTAGGAGCGATAGGGGTGAGATGATTGATAAAATTTGCATTCGCATCTGATCACGTGGTATTCATATTCAGACTACAAAGGCGAACAAATTTCCCTTCTCATAAACAATATGAGGTTTTGCGTAGCATTTGCGAATTTCGTAGAAGCATAGAAAAAGCCTCTGAGACGACGGCGAGCTCAATACCAGTAATTAACGATGGGGAACGTGACTGTATTATCAATCTCCATGAACTGGGTTTGTCGCAGCGCACAATAGAAGCTCGTATTGGGCTCCAACGTTGTGTAACACGACAGGTTCAGAAGGGTCTACGTACACGCCAAGGAGAAGTGGTGCGCATAGTGGTCTGTGTCAGAGCACACAGATTAGCGTATTCGCCAGTTGACTATTCGAGACCCTTTCTCCATGGCATGTGACATCGAAAGCTGGTTGCCACCAGGAGCAGGTGGATCTGTGCTCACACAAACCATTTGCAACAGATTATATGAAATATTGTTACGTGGACGGGTACCAGCAACAGAGGTACTGTTGACTGCCTGACACAGGGCTAGACGCCTAGCGTGCTCTCAACGTCATTGTACTTGAACCATTGAATGATATTGGGCATTGTTCATGGAATAACGACCGTTGACCGGTATGGTGGTGACACGGGAAACGCTACGAACCAACCCAATTTACTGAGAGTCCAACTGGTTCTTCACCGGGGGCATCATGGATTTGGGAGGCAAAATATTTGATCACAGAACGTCTGTTATACATAGACTACCGTTTAACAATGGATCGCTGCATCATACTAGTTCTGGAGCTTGTTATTCTGCCCTTGTTGCAGGAAACACTCAGCAAAGTATTCCAGCAAGACAATGCCAGGTCGCATGTCACACGATGAACTCTTAACAGCCTAACTAGATTTGACATCCTTCGATAGCTGGCAAACTCTCCCAATCTGAATATCATCGAACGCCTGTAGGATCACATTGGATGTGACATAAACATAGGACCACTATAGCAAACCGTGGGTGATCTGCGAACAGCAATGGATGTTGCTTGGCAACGATTACCTCAGGCAACCATCAATTGACTAACTTAAGAATGCCTCGCTGGATTGAGGCCTGTATAGCTGTTCG